>CAIGRT010115782.1:0-28545 GCA_903798405.1 Fraxinus platypoda | reverse complement strand
AAAAAATTTTTTTTTTTTTTAACGGGGCGGGGACGTGTAACGCGGGGAGCCCGTTACCCGTCCCCGCCCCATTACCCGTTTAAGCTGGTTTTCTCCGCCTCCGTTCAGGGCGGAGCCCCACGGGTATCGGGTTTGTCGGATTTTTTTGACATCCCTATAAATGATTTATAAAAATGAATAGTAGTGAATCTTGTTAAATGTGTGGACAATAATGAGTAACAGTTGTGAACGCGTTGTTGAAATTAATGTTTAAATTTGATTGAACTTATAAACCATTTATAAATTGTTATCTAAACGAAGGCTAAATGGGTCAAAACAATAATAGAAGGACCATTTTGAAATGTCAATTAAACTTCATCGACCATTTGTATAAATTAACTCATTCATCCTTTTTGCTTCGGTGTAAATATAGTTATAGCATAGCCCTATTTGACGACCATTTTTTGGGAGGAATGAGTTTTTGAATAGTGAATATTGAAGAATGTGTGACCAAAAAGTAAGAAAAAGTTTTGAATTTATGTGAAGAATATTTAGCCCATGTTTGAAAACTGTTATTTCAAAGCTCTTCTTTCTATATATTCATTTTCAACCACACATTTATATAACAAAATATTTTGCACGTAAATTCAAATTTTTTTTCTACTTTTTAACTATATATATTTCCAAAAATTCACTGTTCAAAACATTGGTTTTGATAAATAATGACAACCAAGCAGGGGTTTATTGTGAGGATGTTTGATTAAAAATAAGTATGGAAAAAAAAATGTTGAAAGAATTGTTGTCAAACGGGGGCTTGCTCGAGCTGAAAGGATATGTTGACTACAGTGCTCATTTTCGAACCTGGTCTGGGACTCTGGTTCGTGTTGAGGAGACCCTATCTATCTGGGCGCACCCCTATTCCTCTGACAAGTTCAACTCAATTTAAGGGAGGAAAAATAAGATTATTGCTAATTCCTCACATAAAAGATTCCCCTAATATTTACGTAGAGAGAGAAAGGGGGAGAGGTCGAATTCTCTCTCTTCAAACTCGTCAATCCTACGAAGTAAGAGCGAGGAAACCCTAATCCTGTAACCTTTATTCGATGATTGATTCTATGTCTGTACCAATTATTAATCTGTAGCAAACTAATTGAATTGTAAAAGAACAATGGGGGAGCTAGGGCAAGAGACTGTGGATTTCAAGGCGCTGGTGGGCCGCGCCGCGACAGAGTCGTATGTATTGCTGAAGGAATTGGTGGAGAAATCTAAATCTGCTGAACTCTCTGACTCGGAGAAGAAGGTTATGATTCTTAAATATATTGTTAAAACCCAGCAGCGAATGCTCCGTCTCAACGTCCTCTCCAAATGGTGTCAACAGGTATTTCTTTCTCTTTTCCTTGGATACTCTATTCTATTTAATTTGTATCGAAATCTGGAAATTTTCTTGGAGCGTGGTTGTATTAATAGGAATTTGATATTACATATTTTTGGTGATTAGTTTTCTTGTTATGTTTTTTTACTAGGGTATACTTTGTTTATTGTTTGGCTAGTGAGGAAAGAAACGAAATTTTTATGTGGTTTTTATTGAGCTAGGAAAAGCCAGTGATGTGGCACTTAGAGAGGTGCTATGATGGACTGGGTGCCAGGGAGAAAATAGAATTTCTATTAGATATATCACCATTATTAAAGATATGTAGTTATGAATGTGTGAGTAGTGCCCCTTTGTGTAGTTGAGAGAGCAATTCCGAGTTTGGAATCTAAAGGTGTTGGGCTAAATAGAATTAAGATATAATACTCGTTGTCACTTTAGTTATATTACGAATTGGGATAATGTAAAGATACTATGGATGATCTCTTTGCCCTTGGAAGTTATTGTTTTATTTATGTAGTGCATAAGATTAGAGCGAGGTGGATGAGAGGTCAGTAGCTATGTTTGATGGTATAGAGCTACGATCCACTGACACGTTTCCGTTGCTAGCACACGTCGGATGCCTACACGACTGTGACATGCTCCTGACATGTGTCCGAGGTGCCATGTCCGAGGTGCCACATGGTGTATATATATATTTTTTCCTGCTGCCGGGTGCGTGATGATATGTCACCAACCCATAGTGGTTGGGTTTTTGACATGCCGGGCTGAGAAAAGGTACTGCAAAAATAACTAAAAAAATGAAAACTAACCTTGTATCTCAATATATGTGGAGATTAATGGTGTATTTCTTCATTTCCTCCCTTATGGCACTATTTTTACGCACATCGGTCCCGGTTATCATCCGGGCAGCTATGGAGTTCATTCTCTCTCTCTCTCCTCAAACGGAAATATCTCTAGAAAACCCTAATTTTTAACTTTTTCCCTTGTGAGGCCAGAACATACCTTCACCTAATGTAAACTAATTTTAATACATGTCCTCATTGCCCATTAAAATAAGTTGGTCAAATGTGTTCAAAAAGTCAGCCATTTTTTTAATTTAAAATTGCCTTTTTAACCATTTAAAAATAATAATGTGCATATGTCCCTAAAAGTAACATGTCCTATATCTAAAAGCATCTGGCTCAATTCTTTACTGTGGTTGTGATCTATACAAAAACTTTCCTTTTAACATTAACCTCCATTTTCAATCATCAAAAAATCCCCCAAATTTACTTCTTATTTTTTTTTGATGCAACAAGTATACGAAATTTTATTTGCTTTGCATAAAAATAAAAATAAATTAATTAACATGTCGGCGATTTGTCGTGTCACTATATTTTTGAAATATTATGTGTCGACGTCTTGTCGAACACTCGTGTGTGTCGGTCTAACATAGGTATTGAGTGTTGGGTTGTCAAGCACAATATGTATATAAGATGAGTGCAGCGGATACGATGATGCTAAAATGGATCTGGGGTTGTACTAAAATTGAAATGATAAGAATACAAGACAAGTGGAGGCACCCATTGAGGAAAAATTAAAGGAAGGACGACAATTGGTAGGGGGTATGTTTTGCGTAGACTTAAAAGTGGCTCTTGTTTGTAAGAGCGACCTTAAGGTGGTTGGACATGTTATGATAGTGTCCGAGACACCATAATTAGGAAGTAGGTCAATTTTGTATGTATATTTGCCAATTGGTTGACTAAATTTGAAAGGTCATCAGCTCTAGGATGAAACTTTGTATACTGAAAAAACTGTTCCTTCCGTACAAGAAACGAAATTAAATCTTCATCTTTTGTGAGATATTATCTCACCATGTAATACTTAAGAAGAGTGTCATTCTTCTTTGGTTAGAGAAAACCGGACCTGGTCTTTTTTGTACATTTAGCAAAAATGTCATTAGCTTCTTGTTGAATCTCCTTATGCTTTGAGCTTATCCTACAAGATTGCCTGTTGGAAAAGATGCTTCTAATATAAAATAAACCCAATGCTAAATAAGAGTTGTTGGTGGAAGGTCTTGTGGCCCGCGTGGAATCTTTTCCAGTATAACATCTAATAGTTTTGTATGAGATGTTGCCTTTCTTGCTTATATGTTCGATCACTTATTTATTACTTGAGTTAATGAGTTGAAATGGTTTGAATAGTTCCCTCCGTTGTTTTAGTTGTTTCGCTCATCTCCTAAACTCTTGAATCACAAGACTGTACAAAGTTCTTTTTCATGAGCGTGACATTCATCAACAATTTGACCACGACAACCAAATGCCGGGTTGGATAAGAATGAACGAAAACAATCTAATGGAAAAATAAGATAGCTCACCACCTNAGCGTGACATTCATCAACAATTTGACCACGACAACCAAATGCCGGGTTGGATAAGAATGAACGAAAACAATCTAACGGAAAAATAAGATAGCTCACCACCTACGTAAGAACACTTGAGGGATATAATTATCATCACCGGAAGGAATGTAACAAGGGATACACGGTAGGGAACTCACCACTCAAAGGAACCCCCCAAATAATTCCAAAGAGAGACCAAATTTTTAAGAGAAGGATAACACCTCTAAAATGAAGTAGATTAAATTCAAACTATCAAAGATTGCAATTTACACTGATAGTATGAGTATGCATGTATTTTCTTATGTCGTGTATACATGTAGGGGAGCATTCCTCCTACCAAATTTTTGACATATAATTTTGACAATTATTTTGAACATTTAAATTTAAGTTAATCCAACGTTCTCTAACAATTATATTAAAACCATTTAAAATTTATCTCCCCACATCTAATATACCCTAACTACTTTTTAAAAATCATCAATTACCTTTCAAGAAGCCTTTTTTTTAAAGGGGAAAAAGGAATAACCATCCTAATTCTTTTTTCATCTTCTTCACTACCATCTCCTTTTTTTCATGAAAATAGAGAATAACCTAATTGGAGCATTTTGTAATGGCCATCTGAAACCAGGATGGTTCCATTTTCAGTGAAGGAAATAATGTCGAATTGGGTTGGTGCAGAAAAATGAAGTGCCAAGTTTCCAGAACCCCGCTTCTACAAATAATGATAAATTATGCAACATTATAAGTGCCAACAAACACCCGTAGGAACCTCTCAATGGGACCAAAAGCAGATCACAGAATACAGCATAAGACCAAAGTCATCAACCCATCCTCCAGGATTCAGTGATTAGTACAAAGGCAAACCAAACTAATAATAACCATCCAAGACTGTTGGAAATTCATGAAACTATAACTGAAATCTTTGAAGCCGATGAGAGAATAATCGGGATGGTGATTCTTTTTTTTTCTTTGAAAAAAAAAAATGCTTCTTAAAAGGTAATTGGTGATTTTTGAAAGGTAATTAAGGTATGATTAGATGTGGAGAGATAAATTTTAAAGGATTTTAATATAATTGATGGAGGCCGTTAGATTAGCTTAAATTTAATTGTTCAAATGTCAAAAATGTTGGTTGGGGAACGTTCCCCATGCATGTATCCCATAGTGTTTGAACATGAATCCTACTAATACGTTATATTCATCATCCTTCATTGGTAGATAATTATTGTGGAATACCAATGTTCATTGTATTCTTTATTTTTCAACTATCATTTCTCATGTCTAGAATAACACGCTTATGAGTATAGTGTGACTTTACTTTCTTCTAGGCTAGTAAGTGACTCTCCTATGTCATTTACTCAGCACTTAGTACATAACATTCTTTTAACACATTCCCTATCAAGAAAAATGGTTTATATTTATATTTCCTCATTTTTACTGTCAATTCAAATAGCTTCACTTACACGTCTGGTCATAGATTTACTTGTGGCGTTTTGATTCTATATATTGTAAAATACATTATTGTTGGTGTTTCCTCGTCAAATTCATTCAGGGTATGCATGTATGTCATATATTTCAATAGATGAAAAAAATATCTTCAGTGAAAGGTTACAAGTGGCTATCTCAACTGCATTTCCTTTGCAAATCCGTGTTTCTTGACTTGCAGGTTCCTTTGATACGATACTGTCAGCAACTTGCTTCAACTCTATCAAGTCACGATACATGCTTCACCCAAGCTGCAGATTCAATGTTTTTCATGCATGAGGGGCTACAACAAGCTCGTGCTCCCATATATGATGTTCCGTCTGCAATTGAGGTTCTTCTTACGGGAACTTACCAGCGTTTGCCTAAATGTATAGAGGATGTGGGTACACAGGGCACGTTGAACGCAGATCAGCAAAGTCCAGCTTTGAGGAAACTAGATGCACTTGTTAGGTCTAAGTTACTTGAAGTTTCACTTCCGAGAGAAATTACCGAAGTCAAGGTTTCTGATGGCGTCGCTTTGCTTCGTGTTGATGGTGAATTTAAGGTTCTGGTTACCCTTGGTTACCGAGGACATTTGTCAATGTGGAGGATATTGCATTTGGAGCTGCTTGTTGGTGAGAAAAGTGGGCATGTGAAGCTGGAAGAATCGAGACGGCGTGCTCTTGGAGATGATTTTGAACGCAGAATGGCTGCCTCGGAAAACCCATTCATGACATTATATTCCATTCTTCATGAGCTTTGTGTTGCCCTCGTTATGGACACTGTAATAAGACAAGTGCAAGCACTTAGGCAAGGCAGATGGAAAGATGCAATTCGGTTTGAGCTGATATCTGATGGGAGTAGTGGACAGGGAGGGAATGCTAGCTCGACCCAGATCACTCAGGATGGAGAAACTGATTCAGCTAGTTTACGAACTCCTGGATTAAAAGTTATATATTGGTTGGATTATGATAAAAACTCAGGCGCATCTGGCACAGGAACATGCCCATACATGAAAATTGAACCTGGTCCAGATTTGCAGATAAAGTGCCTTCATAGCACATTTGTGATTGATCCTCTGACTGGCAGGGAGGCTGATTTTTCCCTTAACCAAAGTTGCATTGATGTGGAAATGTTGTTGCTCAGAGCTATTTACTGTAATAAATATACTCGCCTTCTTGAGATATGCAAGGAACTGGAGAAGAATGACCAGATATGGCAAGCTCCAGGTGATGTCCAACTTCAATTCTGTACAGATGAATGTGATGCTGACAACAAGAAGGTTAGATTTGTAATGTGAATGCTATTTTCATTTCTGTTTTTCTGTTAAATTTAATGTTATATAAATGACGCATCTAAGTGGGTGTGGCATGTTAAATATATATTTATGTTACCCTTGATTTATAGATTGTCTGACTAGCTACCATTTGAGTTCATTATTGTTAAAAGACATGTTCAAATGGAGTTGTCAAAACAATCAAGAAGAAAAAGAAGAGAATTTGTCTAGCACAACTGTGAAAGAACTGTTCAAAGGATTGTTCTTAACCTATCAATTTTCCCGTGAGTAAATTCACAAGGTGATTTAGGACCAGTTTAAGGATAATATTCTTCTCTGTTGTAGAAAAGGATTGTTTATGTTTATCAAGTAAAGATCACGTTTGCAACTATGTATATTTATTTTTCTGTAAATGTAGCCAACAATTGGAGAGAGAGCTTTAGATTATGGGCAACTGCTTAAGAGCTGGAAGAAATATTAGGAGTTAACCCGTGAGGGTTCATCAAAAATTTGGAAAATGGAAAGGAGAAGCTTCTTGGGTTGCAGAGATATATAGATGTTACTATTAAATATGATGAAGCACAATGAAGCCGAAGTAGAAGACTAGCAGAAATTTAACTGGTCTCGAGCTCGGCAAAAAACGCAAAAATAATATTTCAATTGACTTTCTACTTGCTACAAATATATAAAAAGATAAGACTTGGTGGGATAGACTGAACCTTGCAAACTTGTCAAAATTGGAGCCAAGCTTAAATACACCAAGCTTAAATACATGGCTTTGAATAGAGTCAATTGATCCTAGCACCCAACCTTAACCTTAATTGGCTAACATGACCATCACTTAAAAACTATTCGAAATACGATATCAAATCAAAACGAGACCTCTCAGAACATGGTAAGCGATCATGTATGCGTGCGTTTGGTCCATAATGTTGTAACTGAGGTGGGATCAATGTTTTTATCCTAGGTTTATCATCATGCCATCCCCTGGACAGCTGTGGTGGTTATACAGGGCAAATCGTAGACATTATGTTGAATACAAAGCAACCTTGATTTTAATTTTGTGATGTGTTTGATCTTCTCCTTCTCTTATTGGCTTAGGTTTCTGTCAGAAAGAGAGAATACAAATTTTCTTTTCTGGGGCTGGATGTCACTGTCATTAGCAGAGTAGATAACAACATGCTAAACTTGCATTTTAAGTAAAACCGTTCAAGGATTATAAGAACGTAGATCTCGTGTTCTCTCTTTGCTAACCATTTCTTTTTGTATGATATTGAGCATGCCATTTTTGGGGAGTCATCTGTATATTCTTTAGTAAAGGGGGTTCCTACTTCCTAACAAGAAATGGGGGCTCAAGTACTAAATTATTATACGGCTATGTTTGAAAATAATGGTAATAATAGAATTCTGGTACTGGAGAACCCTAAAGTATTTTAAGGACCTTTACAAATCTTATTAGTATCTAAAGTGTAATACACGATGGTGTAGCTCAAATGGCTTCACACTCCTGTAAGGGGATTATAGCAAAAACCTCTTTAGGAGTCTCTTCTCTGTAGCAAATAGTGACGTAGTGGTTTGACTGGTTTCCCTTAAACAAACATTTGTATAACCCTAAACCTGGACCCTTTTTACAATTTATTAGTCGAACCTTGGGTACGCGTCCCGTGCTCCTTCAGTGCAAAATTGTACTTATTTCCATCTTCCTTTTCCTAGTAAGGTTTCATGCTATAGTCATATTACAAGATTTTTCTAATACAGAATGATGGCTAACCTGCTTTCCTTTAATTTTGTGAAGCATTAATGGGATGCTGCTGTTTGACGCTTTAAAGCTTGTTTGTGAAGTGTTTATATACAATTTAAATTATAAAATAGATAGAAATGAGTGGAGGTGTGGTCCCATGAAATGTGTGGATAAAAAGTGATTTGGCCCATTATAAACATTAGCCAAACATTGGCTTAGTAATGTGGGCTCTTTATTATTTCTTGCTCTTAGTATCTATGGACTTATGAGTATATTTGATTGTTCATTTTGCGCAGAGGCTAGACAAAATGGCACTTAATTGTTTCTGATACTATATTTCCAAGCATCTAATTATAATAATAATGGCAGGCTGGGAGCTGCCTTTATCATGCTCTTCTTTTAACTTAAACGATCAGTCGATTTTGAATATAGATTTGCGAATGAATCCTAAATTTATCTAATTTGATGATATCTTGTTTTCAATCTTTGCAGTCTGATTAATTTTTATGTGTGGGTGCATATTTTTATTGTTTCAGTTTTTGGAATGTGATTTTAATTTTCTTTGAACAGAAGGATAATACATTCAGTCCCCAGAAGCATGAAGGCGGGGAAGTTCTGTGCGTGCGTGCCTATGGTTCATCATTTTTCACCCTTGGAATAAACATAAGGTTTCTACATTTTCTATTTTACCTTCTCTATCTCCACTTGCAATATTTTTCCATAATAAATTGTAAACTTCTATTGCTATCTGTCATATGGTCCTTGGAAGTTTAGTTGTTACCTGTAGATTACAGGTCAGAATGGTAAAGTGTTGTGCCATGTGGTGTTTATGCTTTGTAGCCCCTTATTATTTACCGGGCAGGGAATCTTTTCATCATATGCATCTGTGAACTGCCAATAAACTGCTCTGTTTGTTGAACATAGTTTTATGTGCTGCTATATGATTATGGTTTGCTGAGATATGTCCCTGGTGAACTCATTTATGCGCCAACAGGTGTGTTTACAAGTAATTTGTCACATTTGGATGTAGACATGTAGGTCCGAGTGGGAGTGTGAAGCCTCTTGAGCTGAGCTGATGAGTCAGACTTGATTGTTTGATGAGTTTTGAAATTGAGTTCAAGTTTGGATTGATGTTCTAAGGGAATTAATCTTAACTGAGTTTTAATCAAGTTGATCCTGAGTCGACTGGAGTAGATTTGGCATCTTTCCGTGCATTATCTTATTAATTAGGTTGCAGGGCTGAGTTTGATAAGTTGATGAGCTATATAATATGTGTTACGGCTTGGCTTCTTAGCTTTAAACTATCTGAAATGAACCTTTTTTGAGCGATCTCTAGTTGAAATTCCGATCGGTTTTCTTTTCAGTTCTAGGTTCGAATATCTGACCGTGCTTCCTTTAGGAGAAATAAAAGTTGACAGCTTTGATATTCTAGGTATTGGGAGTTACTGTTATAATCTTCTAGTTCTCAAGGAGATATTAGTTAGATCTTCTAGCTTTTTGGGAGACATTTCTTTGCTGGCTCTAAATTAATTGATTGTTCTAGTTGTTGGCATCATGAATAAATCTTTTTTCATGCCTTTTGCTGAGAATAATTCCAGTTATTCCTTTGCGTTGCTATAGGTCACGAGCGACACCTATAATGTATGCTATGGCCACATAAATATGATGAACGGAAACTTTCATGAACCATTGTGCTATAGGATACCCTGTAATCGGATCCTTTCATAATAGATTACCCCATTGGATGAAACGTACTGATATGCATTGAATCTCTCGTTTGTTATATGAAATGTAGACTATGACCACCAAATAGTGATGAATAAAAAATTTCACGATCCATGATGCTATAGGGTAATGTGTTATTTGATATTTTCTTATAATATCCCTATCGGATGAAGATCATATTTACTTCAAGTATAGCAATCCAATCATATGACGTATCCAAATAGACATGTTTCTGATAGAAATTAGAGCTTTGTGTAATTTCCTCTGGGGCTTGGTCGAGAATTTATAAGCCATAATCATTCCTATATTTCATAGGACATTCTCCTTGTCGTACCAAGTCGATAAAATTTAATGTTATACACTATCATGTCTCCATTAATAGACAATGAGCTGCTATTGTCTTAGTACAGATGTTGGCTAGAGCAAGTCTATTATGCCATAATAGACCACATAATCCATACGTGAGGCAACCTTGGTGCCTTAGTTTCAATTTAAGGTACAAAATTCATGATAAACCGCATTGATTTATGACAGGACAACCATGGTGTTTTAAGTTCAATTAAGGTACAAATATATATTAAGCCACTATCACTTGATTAGTCAAATAACAGCTGTCGCCTATGGAAATTTGTTTGGTCGTAGAAGGGATTCTGTTTCCTGAACTAGGGCCTCGGTTTCTTCCTCTAACTTGCAGGAATGGTCGCTTTCTTCTTCACTCATCCAAAAATATTATATCATCGTCAGTGCTGCTAGAGTGTGAAGAAGCTTTGAACCAGGGAAGCATGCCTGCAACAAAAACTTTCATCAACTTGCGGAGCAGTGCTATTTTGCACTTGTTTGCTTGCATAGGCAGGTTCTTAGGCCTTGAGGTATGTTCTGCACTCCAGGTTTCTTTTATTTTTTGAATTGGAATTGCAGTCTGGAACTTCAATGATTAAAAATGTTGAGGTTTTGTACTTCTGTCGTCGTTTACAATTCTTTCCTGTGATTTCAATTGACAGTCTCCTCTAGGTATCTAATTTATTTGCTTATGATTCCTGCATCAACATGGTGCTAATCTACAGAGATGAATATGAATGCAACTAGAAGACAAGTTGGTTGACTTCAATTGAACACATTAATGGTCTTGCCATTTTGATGCGTATCTCCCTTCACTATCATATATAATAGAAACTCCCTAATGAAAGTGTTTGGACGTATTTAAATTTTGTTAAATAACTAATTGTGTGTCTTCAATTGTTCTTCAGGTATTTGAACATGGTTTTACTCCAGTGAAGGTGCCAAAGAACATTTCAGATGGTTCAAATTCATTAATATTGGGATTCCCAGAATGTGGGAGCTCTTACTTTTTGCTGATGCAACTCGACAAGGAATTCAAACCACTTCTCAAGTTAATAGAAGCTCAGGCGGATTCCACAGGGAAAGGTCAACCTATCGATAACATGAATAACGTCATTCGAGTAAATAATGTCGATATTAGTCAGATGAACATGTGTGAAGACGAACTCAATTTGAGTCTTCTTGACCATAGAAAGATCCTTACTATACTTAGTGATGTTGACGGTAGCCGAATTTCTGAGCGTGGTCCCTCTGACTCCAGCAATGAGAGTTTCGCGCTTCGACCTAATCTGCCATTAAGTTTTTCCTCCATTGTTGATGAGGTGTTTGAACTTGAGAAAGGGTCAAATGCCCCTTCTTTTTCTGGGCATGGTTCCTTTTCAAATTTTGGCACATCTTTCACATCTCATTTTGGCTTGGGTCCTTCAAACCTTCATAATGTAAAAGCTGGAAAATCTTCCCCTAGTTGGGAAGGTGCACATATACTGCAAGACACTGGAAGCAAATCTAAGGACTTAGTACAGTCTGGTTCCACCAATTCCTTAACCACTGCTTCGGGGAGAAGCCAATCTATGAAGGACTTGTCTACGTCTAAGTCTGATCAGGATTTAGCTTCTCTCAGATCTCTACGTTCTGGTGGCTTAGGTTCTTATGGCATAATGGATGAGGAACGGTTGAATGTATCTGGAATTAGCTCTGCTCAACTTTTGACTCCAGCCCAACAAACTGTTGTTCGAACGTCTTTGGTAAGCTTGAATCCCAATGAGTCTAGAAGCTTGCCTACTGGGGCTGTATCTGGCAGTTTTAGGGTTTCAGAATCTAGCTCGCTGGTTGCTACTCCCGTATGTAAGATACCGTCTTTATTATTTGAAATCGTCAGAGTTTTTTAAAATGCTCATTTGTACTTGACCATTTGAGAAGTGGTTCTTATTTTTCAGTTACCTACAATTATTTGTGAATAATGCTTATCTTGTTATTGCCTATTGTTTTTCAGCTCCAGCACTTGATTCTGCAAATCTTGTGAACTCGAAGCAAGAAGCCATTCCTAGACGTGATAGGACGCCACGGAAACGTACATTGTCAGATATGTTAAATTCTCTTCCATCGCTCAATCATCTGGAAGTCAATGAAGGAGCTAAAAAGAGAAGGAAAATCATGGAAACTGCTCATGCTCAGTTGCCTCCATCGCAGATGCTCATTTCGTCTGAACTTTCTATTAAAACTGAAAAATATAGTTATGGAAATCTGATAGCTGAAGCGAACAAAGGCAATGCACCATCTAGTATATATGTGTCTGTTCTGCTTCATGTAGTCAGGCATTGCTCACTATGCATCAAACATGCTCGACTAACTAGTCAGATGGATGCACTCGACCTTCCATATGTTGAAGAGGTGGGTCTGAGAAGTGCGTCCTCAAACTTATGGTTCCGGCTTCCTTTTGCCAGTGGCGATACATGGCAATACATATGCTTGCGTTTGGGGAGACCTGGAAGCATGTATTGGGATGTCAAAATCATTGATCCACACTTTAAAGACTTGTGGGAGCTTCAAAAGGGTAGCAATAATACTGCTTGGGGTTCTGGTGTTCGGATTGCTAATACATCTGATGTGGATTCCCATATTCGTTATGATTCAGAAGGTGTTGTGTTGAGTTACAATCATGTGGAGGCTGACAGTATTAAGAAGTTAGTCGCTGATATCCAAAGGCTTTCAAATGCTAGAATGTTTGCCCTTGGAATGAGAAAACTACTTGGTGCCAGGACTGATGAGAAATTGGAAGAGAGCCCAGTAAACCCTGACAGCAAGCCTTCTGCTGGAGCCAAATCTGTTAATGAGACACCTGAAAAGTTTTCTGAACAGATGAGAAGGGTATTCAGAATCGAAGCAGTTGGATTGATGAGTTTGTGGTTTAGCTTTGGTTCAGGGGTCCTTGCTCGCTTTGTTATCGAATGGGAAGCTGGCAAAGAGGGTTGTACAATGCATGTTTCTCCAGATCAGCTTTGGCCGCATACAAAGGTCTGTTTTTTGTCTGTGCTCCTCAAATATAGAACTTCCTCCCTCCCCCGCTTTCCTTCTTGGTTTCCCATTTACTTTTTCTGTTCTTGTATGACGTATAGAGCATCAAATGTATGCCACGATATGTGCAAAAAGAAACGTTTTCTATTCCCGAAAAGACCGTGATTAGTGCCAAACAGAAAATAGACTTCACTTCTATTCTCCTGCACAATTTGTTCCATACATAAAAGATGGCAATTAGCTCAAATGAAAAATTGAAGCAACAGTAAAGTTAATTGGGAGAGGGTTGTTGACTTGGTACAGTACAGATAAGCTAATTTTGAAAGAAGCATGCGAGATTTGTGGTGATAAGTTATGGGATAGCTGTTTCTTTCTAGGATTTTATTTTTGTTGAGTATGTTGTATAGGAATCAAATGAGAAAATATTCTTGGGACTTAGATTTGGCGAATGTGATCCTGGAGTTTGCTTATATTTGGGTACTGTCCCCTTGACTCCTAATTAAGGAATCTTACTGTCCAAGAGAAAGAACCAGCTAAATTTGTCTAGGTGTGTTGTATACTGCAGCTTGGTTTATTGAGTGTGTTGGTATTTCCTTACCAGGTTGCCAGACTTAACTTTGAAATGATAATGCAGGAATGTGAAAAAATTTGAAACCTGTTGAGAACAAGGTGAAACCTACTTTGCATCTCTATTTTTAAATGATATGTGATTTAACCAATATGGTTGACGCATATTCCTATGAGTGTCCTTTTACTGGGTGATTCGGTGAAGAGGTTTCAGCTTTAGCATTTGAATTTTTCATCTTCCATAATCTCCTGTTGGGAGAAAGAAAGCACGTGCTTATCTCATTTGTCTCTTGCAGTAAAATGGATCTATGAAGCATCTAGAATATTCGCTTAAGTTACTCAGCTAGATTGATGTCTCTTGGTTTTCTTTGGCCTGAAAGAACATAAAAGCTATTTTCATGGTTTCCTTTTTATGGTGGGTGTTTGGGGGGTGGGTGGGTTCTGTTTAATTATTAGCATCCAACGGGATGTGAGTACCTAACCTTAAGTGGTTTTCCAAGTATGATAAATGTGATTCCTTTTTTAACTCAATTTTCTCTTTTACTTGGCTAAAATAGCATATTTCTTGTTGTTTAAGTTATCATGTGTAATATGCATCAGATCAGTGTTCCTATGATTTATTGGGTTTCCTCATCTTAGGGGGTTTCGGTGGTAGAATTGAAGAATGTCTATATATAATTTCTACGACGAAGTGTAGGCGTTTAGCCCTAATATTCTCGGTTTTCCAGGTGTCGGTTATGGAATCGAAGAATGTCTACCTGAAATATGTAGTGTGTGTTTGGTACACCGTATTGGAATAAGGGGATAGAATTAGGAAAGATAGAATTTGGGGTGGGTGGGTGGGGTGGGGATTGTATAAAGGCGGATTAGGGTGTATTGTATAAATACCGTGTTTAGTGCTTTACTGTATTAGAAAAGCATATTAAGTATTTTTGTCTAAGATTAAAATAAATGAAAGTTACTTTTAAGCAACTTTTTCTCCAAATATGTTTTGGATAACTTACTTTGTTCTTACTTTACCTTTGTGTCAAAATATGTAACTTGTCTAAACTTTGATTATTTATTTTAAAACTTAGTTATTTACTTTTGAGTAGATTTATTTCTAGTAAATTTGCAGGCAAAATGTATGGATAACTTATTTTTCTTTTACTGTTAATTAAAAAGAAAAAAAAATTACACTTTATCTGTGTGTCAAAATAAGTAACTTTTTCTTAACTTTGATGAACAAAAAAGTTATTTATTTTATAACATGCTTATTATCTTTTAAGTAGATTTACTTATAGTAAATTTACATTTTGTCTACAGAATGTTTGGATAACTTATTTTTCTTTTACTGTTAATTAAAAAAATTACTTTTGTTAATTCTAACTCACTATCAAAATAAGTAAATTAATTCTCGACTTAAATTAATAAAAAACTTATTTACTGAAAAAACTAAATAAAATTTACACGTCATTTCAGCTAATCTTTTCCTTAATAACTGATGACACGTGAATTAGTAATACAGTGTAAACCCATCTATAAAGTGCCTTATTTTAATCTAGCTGACTGTAGGAGGATAAGCTCTCCGGATTAATCTAATCTGTGTATCATTTGCACCAAACAATGGATATGGTTATATTATACCTTGTCAGGTCTAATATGGTGCACCAATTATTCTCGTAATGTCCACCATGATGTTCAGGTCCTTAAATCAAGCATGATGGGAGTTGCAAAGGATAATCTTTTAACTTCTTTTCGTTCTATTTACTGCAGATTTTTCCCAGTGCTTGCTTCTCGTTTAAAGTTGCATCTGTTGACATGCTGATCAAATTAGTTTTCTCCTTCCTGGTTTCTCTTGACAAATTCATGAATTTATGGTTTTACTTTTGTTATACAGTTTCTGGAAGATTTTATCAACGGGGCTGAAGTTGCTTCCCTTTTGGACTGCATTCGACTTACTGCTGGACCCTTGCATGCTCTTGCTGCTGCAACACGGCCTGCACGAGCTGCTGGGGTTCCTGGTGTTGCAGCATCTTTTTCTTCTACTTTGAAGCAGAGTGGGTACATACCGTCTCAGGGTCATCTGCCAAGCAATTCTAACACAAATACAAGTCAAGCTTCCTCTGGTTCTGCAGGTAATCCTGGTGCACCTATCCCTTCTGGTCCTGTTGGGAGTCACAACCACCATACTGCTTCAATGTTGGCAGCAGCAGCAGCAGCTGCTGCTGGAAGAGGTGGTTCTGGCATTGTTCCAAGTTCTCTGTTGCCTATTGACGTTTCTGTAGTACTTCGCGGCCCATACTGGATTCGGATAATATACCGCAAAAACTTTGCTGTAGACATGCGGTGTTATGCCGGAGATCAAGTCTGGTTGCAACCAGCAACCCCGCCGAGAGGGGGTCCATCAGTTGGAGGATCACTACCATGTCCACAGTTTCGACCTTTTATTATGGAGCATGTAGCTCAGGAACTGAATGGCATAGATTCTAATTTTCCAGGGGCTCAACAAGCACTTGGACTCACAAATTTAAGTAATCCCAATCCAAGTTCAGTTCCACAGCTGTCAGCTGCCAATGGAAATAGAACGAACCTCTCAAATTCGGCTGCTGCAATCTCTCGTCCTGGAAATGCAATAGCTGGACTCAACCGCCTAGCAAATGCTCTTCCAGGACCTACAAATCTGGCTGCCGTGAATCCATTACGTAGATCACCTGGCTTAGGTGTCCCTGCCCATGTTAGAGGGGAGTTAAATACTGCTATAATTGGACTTGGGGATGATGGAGGTTATGGTGGCGGATGGGTCCCTGTTGTGGCACTTAAAAAAGTCCTTAGAGGTATTCTCAAGTATCTTGGAGTACTCTGGCTGTTTGCACAGTTACCAGACCTATTGAGAGAGATCTTGGGATCAATTCTGAAAGATAATGAAGGTGCACTACTGAACTTGGATCAGGAGCAGCCAGCCTTGCGCTTCTTTGTCGGGTAATGCTATAAGCTTCATTTTACATTCTAAGTTTCTCTGTTCATATAGCAAAGAAAATGTAGGCTTTGAGGGAAAAAAAAAATTAGTTCCAGTCGGACAGGAAACAATTGGTTATTAGAAGTTTAAATTGGATTGCAAGGTCTTCCTTGATTAGTCAAAATTCCATGGACCAGCTTTCTTCTCATTCACTTCATCCAAATTTCTTGACTATCAAGAACTAGTGTCTTAGCCCCCATCATCGTCTGATCCTCAAATGAACCTATTCGGTCTTTTCATTTCAATATTGAATTTTCCTATTCCGTTTCAAGGCCATCACTTAGTACTAGAAAGAAACCAATGCATTGTCTAGTTCATTTTTGCTTTGCTCCATGGCATCATAAAATGAAAATGCTTCCTCATTGTCGTAGGTGCTAGAGAACTCTTATTGGTCGGTTTCATCATCTCATATTCTTCAAAACCTTCTTCAGTTTCTGTGAACCTCATCATTTTACTCAGATATACTGCTTTCATCTATTAGTGGTGACTTATCTGCAGTTTCGTCAATTTGCAATTGCCAATTTACTCTCTCCACAAGGTTTGGCCACTGATTTTTTCTGGTTGACCTTCTCACACTTGGCAAAGCTTGCGATGTCATTGAAATGCTTTCTTCTGGATCCTCTTTCTCCATTGGCCACCATCTGACCAACAACAATGACAACAAAAAACTATATCTTTTCCCTATAAAATTAGGGTTGGCAACATGATCACTACATTCATCAAAAGATTCAATGACAACATGATCTTTTCCCCTGTAGAATTGAATTTGGGCAGTCTCTTTCCAATCTTTCTTGGGTTTTTGGCTCTTTTAGGGGGGTATGCACAGAAATTGAAAAGAAAGGAAGCTAATGAAATGTGAAAAAGAGAATTCAGGGTTCAAATTTAATTGACCTACAGGACTCTAAAGGAAAGGTACACTTATTTGGAAAAAGAAAAGGGAGGAGTTTAACCATGAAGAAAACTCAACTTTATATGGGAATATTTTTCCTTTTAAATAAACCATCTAAGCCTAAGCGAGGTTTTGAGGCTTCAACCCAACTTAGTTGGGGGCTTTGGCATTGGTCTCTAAATTGTCTATAGATTGAAAAGATCCTTACAAATGGGAGGGGTACATGCCTCTACAAAAGAGTATTACTTACAGAAATATAAGTTTGGAGGCACTACTTGCATTACAGACTCTAGTAGACTTAATATAAAATGAAATGAACCATACACTAATTTGCAAAGCTAGCTATCATTTTGTAAAATAGCCCTATAATAAATCTCTGCTATTGCATTTATTATTTCGAATTCATGAAATACGTTGTTGATCCAAAGAAATTTTGCTTTTTACTTGCAAATGGAGACCCATCGATTGAATTTTCTTTAAAGTACACCTTTCATTAGCAAACCGATCTGTGGCTTGTTCTCTTTGCTATGGCATGCAATTTTCTGCCCAAGAATTGCCCAATAGCTGCATGATCTGATACAATAATATTTGTACATTCTGAGAGCCCCCTTGTTCTTTACAAGACTTGTTATGGGCATAATTGAGTCCGATTCAGTCCATACAGTGCAAAAGTTCCAATTACAAGCAAAGTTGATGTTCATCGAGAATAGCACACCGCTTGTCCACAAAGTTGGAGCTAGTTCCATAAAAGTCATAGAATGCACTAATATACTATCCTAGATGATAAAAAAATAAAGCCCCCTTTTGATGATTCCAGTGGTGGTTTGATCCATCTAATGATAATAGCTTTCTTAGGGCTGGGTTTGCTAACTGAAATGCCAAGACCTTTAGCAAGGTCCGAATCTCCTCTCTAAATTTGAGGTTTAGTTCTTATTCATCAGAAAAGGGAGGGAGTTGATCGTGGTTTCTTTTATTGAAGAGAGATTTTGAAGAGAAGGCATGTGAATAGAGAGAGGAATATAGAAAGATATAAAAGTGTGGTGAATAGAGGCACAAATATGAAATAGTATAAAATTGGAAATTGTATTTATTGGAAAGTGATGTAAAAATTTAGCAATGTATCGTTGTTACTAAGATCTTTTACTTCATAGAACTTTATTATTTAGTTATTGATATAATTTTTATTTTAAATTGATGAAAATTAATTTATGCCCATGAATTATGTTTGTGTGCTATGTTTTTAATTTATTTATTTTATTCTCGGGTTGCATCATGATTGACCCTTTGTCCTTTGACCTTTTCCTGTTCAATATCTGGACCAGGTTTTGAAAACATTGATATTCATAGATCCTTTGTGCAATTATATTATTTGTAAAAGAAGTTTGTACCTTCTAATGTGAAAGGATTCTATTTCAGGGGCTACGTCTTTGCTGTTAGTGTTCACAGAGTTCAACTTCTTCTCCAAGTCCTTAGTGTAAAAAGGTTCCATCATTCTCAACAACAGCAACAAAATGCAGCTGCTGCCCAAGAGGAATTAACTCAGTCTGAAATAGGCGAGATATGTGACTACTTTAGTCGTCGTGTTGCATCAGAGCCTTACGATGCTTCTCGTGTTGCTTCATTTATTACACTTTTGACTCTACCAATTTCAGTTTTAAGAGAATTTTTAAAACTTATTGCATGGAAGAAAGCATTGGCTCAAGGGCAAGGTAATGATATAGTTTCTGCACAGAAATCCCGCATTGAACTTTGTCTTGAGAATCATGTTGGATTTAATGCGGATGGGAACTCTGGAAATTCATCTGCGTCCAAAAGCAATATTCAGTATGATCGGGCTCATAACTCAGTCGATTTTGCATTGACAGTTGTTCTTGATCCTGCACACATACCACCCATAAATGCTGCTGGTGGTGCTGCTTGGTTGCCGTACTGTGTCTCAGTGAGATTGAGATACTCATTTGGTGAAAATCCTAATGTATCTTTTGTTGGAATGGAGGGGAGCCATGGTGGCCGTGCATGCTGGATGCAAATCGAGGACTGGGATAAATGTAAACAGAGGGTAGCCCGAACTGTCGAAGGGAATGGATCTTCTGGTGGGGATGCTAATCAGGGAAGGTTGAGGGTTGTTGCTGAAAGTGTACAAAGAACACTGCAAGTAAGCCTTCAAGGGCTAAGAGATGGCATTGGAATGACTTCTTGACTGATTACAAAAATGACAACACACACATTGCTGCTTAGTAATACTGTCTTAATCAAAGAAGCCAGCTTGTTTTCTCTTGAATGAACAACTACATTGTGTGCAATGCTGCTTACTTTTGCAGGACCTGGAGAAGAACAAAAAATTTAGAATTGACAAATGCTGACCGAAGAAGTTGCTGGGTTGTATACAGTTTGTTTGGTGTATTTGCTGGTGGGCTAACCCAGATTTAGATTCAGGTCGTGGTTTTCCCTTTGTACAGTTCATTTATCCGCTGTAAAAATTTCTTTCCTTTTATAATTTTGTACCCTTTGAACTGGCAAGTAAACTGGTTCCAATCCTTGTTGAAGAAACTCAAAAGTAGCTCATATTCAGATAGTAACCTAAGTAGGCGAGTGTGTTTGTTTTCATTCTATTCTAGCAAGGGGACATGGTTCAAATAGTTGAATTGAGTGATAATTTTGTAATTAGTGTCCAGGTGAATTATGGTTCTAAACCGCTTTGAGTATTAGTTTCAGTATGTATAAATATGATTGTGAAGGGAGAGAAGAAGCTCATTTGGTAATGGGAAGCAGAGGTTTATTATAAAATCATTCTATAATTAATGCAGCTGAACATCATTTACAGTAGTTTGCTCAGATTTATCCAATTATTTTGTGTATACATGCATGCTAGAAGCATTTTCCTTGGCACTGTAGTACTCCATCAATAAGCTATGATATGTAGAACTAAATACGAACCCTTCATGTCCTCGCTCCAGGAAATACTAGAGAATAAAAATGCTATCATTTGGGTCGAATATGATCCAATATGAAAGCTCTCAACTCTTATCATAGTTTGGTGCAATATGATCAAAAGGATTTAATGTGTTGACACTATTAGGCTACAACTTATTATGTAACTAGAACAAGTGTTGCACGCTAGAAGCTATAGCAAGACAGCGGAAGCACATCTACAAATTTAAGAACTCTCCATGCTTGAGACTTTGGCTTCGTGCTTCTCTTCTTCACTAACTCTCGTAATATTTTCAGGTGACTCCAACGGAGAATCAGAATCCTTTTTCAGTTCTGTTTCAAATTCTTTTGCCGCCTGCAATTGGAAAATGTCAATAGTACACGTGCTTAATTATGTGTTGGTATGTGATATGCTATATATAATAATAATTCAGGAAAGGAGAATCCCTAATGGAGTATTTCATTTTTCCTATATTCTTTCTAAAATAGAACTTGAAGAGAAGCGAGAAGTTTCAGACTTGTAGAGATGTGCAAGGTATAAATTGTTAAGGTTTAATGAGTTGTGTTTTAGGAAGCACTTTTGAGCACAAACGAAAACTGTAGTGTGCAAGACATGCACCAATCAATTAACCGTGATGCGCAGAGAGTTCATATTTAGTGCAACAATAAGCTGTCTGAAGCCATGCTATTCTATCTATTCGTAATCTCTCATCCACTATAATGTATCCCTTGGTCCATGTCACTTTTTGCTTGTAAATATTGTAGAACAGGATGATATTAGATAGGCCAAAAGGATAATTTCAAGAGGCAGCATAGGAGGATATGATCCAACTTTACGGCTCAAGCTGAACTGTGCATAGCCCAAAGTTGACCCAAGGATAGATATATTTGCGAGGAACATGTAAATTAAATTTGCATGCTAAACAAGAGTAATCTCAAACGAATGACCAGATTCTTCCTTTAAAATTAAAAATATGCTATAACAAAGGAATATTGTATTACTGAATTGTGACCCCTCAAAGCATAAACAAGTATTCCACAATAAGCCAGTAGAGTAAACATGCACGGGACTACCATAATTAGGACCTAGAAATCTACATGTGAAATCTATATGTGAGAAAGTGTGACGCACGCTAACTCATTCATGGGAGTATGGAATTCTATTATGTGAAGCTCTTATATTCTAGGGGTGGAAGGATATGCTCAGAACATGCATCGTATTCATTGGACGAGTTTTATCTACTCGTTCTTTTCTAACATGTCAACAATGTAAGTGACACCTGAATTAAATAGTGTATCAAAAAGGATGAATAGTACTTAGTTGGATTTGAAGTGCTCTATAATAAGTTTATATTGGTTTATACTTTCTAACATGCTCTGCTTGCCACAATCTATTTTTTAAATAAGTTCCCTCGAAGTTGATCCACATGCTCTATAAGGTATTAAAACAAATAAGTCTTAAGAATGTTAAGATTTAAGGATATCCAAATTATGCTAGGAAATGAAAGGCAAACAAAATGGTGAGGTTGGAAAGGTGTAGATTGTATGATATCCTAAAGAGTCACTAGGATATTATTTCTATGTTTCGCAAGAACGTAGAGTTGTTTGCAAGAACACCATTTTCTTGGATAAGCGTGTGATAATGAGGGGCTAGGAACAAATATAAGTCAAAGAAAATTTCATTTGGCCTCAGACTACTACGAATGCCTGAGGACACTAGATGATACACAAGCTATTAGGAGATCTGTATAGTATCGCATCTTCTAGACAGATAAGGATTTCTTTATGAGGATGTTGATGAACCAGATTCCTACTATGAAATAACAACTGTAGACATGATTTTACAAGTCCGATATTGACTTGAGTAAGAGACTAAGAAAGGGTGGTTACCGGTGGAACAGAGGGTTACCAGCGAGTCCCGAAAGGGCCGAAACATTGAAAGAAAGAGACAAAGATAGCAAAGTGATAGTTGTATATCAATTGGGCTCTAACAATGCAGAAAGACCAGCACATGGTACTTCTTTATATGGGATTGTGGTACTCATATCATTAACTTAGATGCTGCAGTAATCGCGAGTGTGCTTCTTAGAGAACAAGTTCATGTTGGACACGCCACATGAAATTTCAAGTGTTATCAATGAATTTCCTTATTATAAAGTTGAGTAGGTTATGACCTAAGGCACTATTGTGGTTCTGCATATGGATTAATATGACAGATTGTGGCATAATGATCTACTCTAACGAATGACTATACTAAGTCCATATTGGTCATAGTACATATATACATGGAGGCATGTAGGTGGACAAACATATGATCTATCAACTTATAGTTGGTGTGTGGATATTTTAACAATAACCAACTTCAATTTTAACTTGAGGAGGTTGCCATGCTCAAGCCTCAGAATAATTGGAGAGTTCATTTTAAGCAAATGTTCGTAGAAAGGGTTTCTCATGATGCTAACACACTTAGGCCATGTTTGGTTTGGATTAAAATCCAATTAAAATCTCAAGTCGAACCCACAACTTTTCAACCACACATTTCATCAATTTTTTTTAAAATCTACTAAAAATCTGATTTTAATCTCTACCAAACAAGGGCTTGGTATCACTTCCAACATCAAAGAGTGATAAACTTAATGAGTCACATATAATAAATAACATAGAACCTGAGATGAAGAGTGAATCAAGTTAGCAAGTTATTTCTGTCTAAAGGGCTTTACGATGTCAATGTCCAAAAAGGATTTAGAATCAAAATAAGCATTGTTGAAAGGTCTTCAAACGTTTAAAATAGGTCGAGAAGGTGATTTTGGAGTTTGGACTGAAAGCATCATGATGTTTGCACTTGCAGGCCCCCCTTTCAAATTCTGAATCTTTACTGAAAGTACTTCCTACAATAAACACAAGCTACTTGGACATAAACTAAATATAGTTTATTTAGTAATAACTAGAAATAAAAGTCTGTCTATATGGAACTCTCCAAGAATTCAACAATTTCGCAAATATATTTCCAAGAGAAGATTACATTCATTGACAGAATTTTGCGGTCCTATTGACTGGAAACTTAACAGTGTGTTCTAGCATGCGAGGATGCATAGGTGGACGGGGAGGTGGCCTTAATCTGTTCGGACAGATTTTGGAGTAAAAAAAAAATAAAAAATCCATCATGTTCAAAACCCAATTATTCATCTTCTTCAATGTCAACTCAGTCACATTTCACCAAAATTATAAAGCATATAAATTCATGCCTTCAGAAAATGAAAAATGTTCACAATAACGTTCTCAAAAAGGAAAAAAGAAAAAAAGAGGACCTGTTGGAAGCTCTTGACAGTCTTGCCAATACTGCGGCCGACTTCCGGAATCTGCTTGGGCCCGAAAACAAGGGCGGCCACTCCAGCAATGACCACTAGCTCCGGCACCCCAAGTCCGAATAAGCAGTTACACGACATCCCCTTTTTCTGGTTCCTGCTAATTCTTCTCGATCCACCAAGAACCAGGCCCAGATTGGCACGGCCATTGATATTGTTATTGAAGAATACTGAACTGGAAGAACCCAGAAGAGAAGTGCCCATAAATGGTGTAAATCTTGTAGATGGTGCAAGATTGAGTGAGGCAGATGGGATGGTCGCCATTTTCAGAATTATTGAAGGAAAAAATTGCAATCTTTAGCCTAGCTATTCTTTAGAAAGAGATTTTATTCTTGCTCGTGTATTGTGTGTTTAATCTGGGAAATTGGAGTTGAACATATCCACTACAAGTAATGTTATTAAATGAGGAAAAATTGCTAAAGAGGTCCTTAACCTGTACGAAAAACTATAAATAGGTTCTTTTGATCTCGATTTCATGATGTCAAAAAGCACAAAGATTTTGAATTTAAAAAAACAAAATCTCTTCGCTTTAATGAAGAATACGGTAAAAGAAACGACGATAGTTGAATGTGTGACATTAACAAGATTTGAAAGGTTAGAAATTTATTTATGTTCTTTGAAAGATTAGGGCCTCAACAGCAATTTTATCATAAAATAACCAAGGCTTTGGTGGTAGGTTGCATGGCGTTATTTATTGATTATTTTACCCAATACGCACATATACTACAATAAATAAGCATATTTTTCACGTGGTCAAGTTACAAAATTCAGATTTGACTCAAATCGTAAGGACATGTTTGGCTTGGCTTAATGAAAGATCAATACCATAAAATTTAATATCCAAGAAAGCCAATTATAGTTCGAAAGATGATTGAAGTAGACCAATAACATATCACTATTCCTCCTCAAGATTGATGGAATCCTTGAACTTGCTATACAAAATCTTCTTCAATTCAGCCATCTGACTAACTATGGATTCCTTCTCTTCAGTCAATTTCTCCAAGTTCTTTTCAGTAACCTCTTTCGTCTGCTCGATCCTGTTCTCGACTTCATCTTTTGGGACGTGAGCAAATACCTCCCCTATCTGGAATCGCACTATATCTTCATCAGTGAGAATCAACTCATTGCTTGCGTCCTCGAGACTCTCATTTGTTTCCTGAACAAAATTTATATAGCGTAAAAGTAAGCCGAAGGTTTAGAATGATACAATAAGACAGGAAAGTCGCATCATGATTAGATATACTTGGAAGGACATAACAAATTTAAAAGAAGACGGTAATGGAATAATATTCCAGGCTTGGAATTTGTTGACAAGGCCACAACTGGGAGAATGGAAGGAGCTTAAGAGCTTGTTTGTGAGAGATTAAAATCAGATTAAAATTGAAAATATAGCCGTTTGAGTTGACTTTTATTAGACGGGTGAGACCCAATAACGGCTATATTTTCAATTTTAATTGGATTTTAATCCATCCCAAACAGGCTCTAAATATATATTCAAAGGTCAGATGCAGCTTTATAGCTAAAACAGTTGAAACAAGATATAAACTGAAAGGAATTACAATAGATTGTGAGCATTCGAAGACTCACTCTCCCAATTTCACACCCAAAATCTGCCTAAATGTTTATAAGACTCCCTCCCCTTAATTATGGTTAGAAGCCTTCACACGTTCTAGTAAATCCCCATAATACTCCTCCCCTACTTTAACTAATTAAAGGGAAATATTCACGTGCCTTTTGGGGCTTATCATGTTCTGCCTGTGCCCAGCTATATTATCTCAGTCAAATCAACCACTAATGCTCAACCTTCATTTCCCAAAATTTTCAAAATTGAATTTTTACAATGTTAGCTGAAAGTGTGCTAAAGATCTAAAAACCAGTTCATAGATATATCTATCTCATTACTCAATAACTCAAAAGAAAATATCGCAATGGAAAGTGGGATTTGAAAGATACATAAAGCCCCTTTTGCTTTCCACAAATATGCTCATCGACATGTGCTGATTCCAAATGTTGAATTTATTCCAAGAAAATAAGCCTGATATAGCATATTAAAAAGATTCAGAATCCCATACTTCTTTCTCTCTCTCCCTTTTAGGGGGAAATTTTTATATTAGATGGAGTGTGAGATTCATGGGAAAGAGGAGGGAACTTCTCTTCCTTTGCTAAGGGAATCATTAGCTCATCATCTATTCTGTGATGTATCAACCCGTCTGTAATCTTATGTGCGCTTTTTATGGCACTCATGACATTAGTTTTTACTCCTTTTTTCAGGAAAGCAAAAATCCAGATAGTAAAATAAAAGAACTTGTATTAAATAACATCTTTACTCACCGGAACCGAGCCTGAGAGCAACGTTTTGTCTTTACAGTCACAAATCTATATTAGCTTTTGTGACATGACATGAATTAATAGTATCGTGTTATATACCAGTTTTTAAGAAGTCTTAACTTGTTTTAGCACAATTCCCTGGTCACAAGAAATTTAATAAGATGATTCCAACATTTCCGAACTACTGGACAATAAACTTAACTCTCACTCTCACTCCCACTGCTAATAACCAGCTTAATACCACCATCTTCCTCCAGTGACTCCAGCGCCAAAAATGCATCAAATCCCACTGTCAATGGCTGAAAAAAGTCCATTTTCTTCAGGAAACTAACACATGATACACTGCTAAGAGGGATACTCAAACATCAAAAAAAGCAAATGATGATAGAAAGCAACATTAAAAACAAATCATTACTCTGTACCCTCATCACCGACCAGTATGAAGTTGAATTTCTAAATATGATTCACAAATTCTAAGTTAAAGACCTCCTGGGTGAAAGAATATTTCCTCCAAAACTGAATATTCCAATCTATTTCTACAAAAAATCCTAAACTAAATCCTGACTCAGAAGTTACAATAGTTTTGGTGTTGGATTCTATTATTTTTCATTACTACAAAATGATGTGGAAACATGTTGTCAAGGCACATGTTTCCAATCTCAAAAAATGTATCGAGCCATCAATACCTAAATCAAAGTCATCTGTGAAATCCTGCCATGTCTCAGAAATTCCATTTCAGAGCCGTGAGCCATGAGAAATTCTGACAGCTACTCAAGCAGTCACGCAAATAAATATAACACTTAGATTCTGTAATCCTCTTCCACTGAAATTCAAACTGGGAAAATGGCCTATCCATGTATGCAGCTGAACCCTGTGGACAACAGCCAATCTCACTCCCAGTACACCACAAACAAAAATCACCTAGACCAAGTGAAACTCCTTGACAGTTTTTCATTCCAAAGGAAAAACCCCTCAAATTTTTGTGCCTTTTAAGAATTGAAATCCAGGTTAATTTAGAAGGAAGATATTTAGGTCATTATACTATGTAACATTTTCTTCAATTGAATTGGACCCCACCTTACAGAGGTCATTGCATCTTTCAACTCAAAGGCCTCCACACATCATTTATGTTACTTTTCAAGCATCACCTAAAATCACCATCTAATGGTAGCACAGACCAATTTTCCTACTTCAGAGCACAACTTCACTGCCAAAAGATCAATATTTCACGTCCCATAGAAATAAGCTTTGCTCGTCTCAATATTAATTTTTAGTCATTAAACAACTTCAAAGAAGCAAAACAAATGAAAAAGATCTGTCACGAACCTCAACATCACAGGATATTATTGAATCATTTGCTTGAACTGAGAGTTTCCTCCAAATCTAGCACTAATCACTGAGCCAAACCATACGCTGATTGACTGCTAGCAATTTGAGCCCACAAAGTTACATATAACATATATGTATATATTGTGATATTCTCACTTTGAAATCTTAATTTCTAATGGTAAGTTCGTAACTAAGTAGAATTTCCCTTTCTAAAGTATTATCATAATTCATTGTAACTATTTGGAATCCTTTTTTTTTTTTCTATTCATAAATCGGTATTTACTTATGTTTAATTTTCTTGTATATTCCTCGCGATCAAGTCACACAAACCACATATTTACAAACAAAAGAATAAGAACATGGCAAAAACCCATTAAAGAACGCACCTTGAAAATCCGAGAAAAAAAATCCAATAAAAAAGTGAAAACGCCCAAAATGGGGTACCTTAGCGATCTTGATTTCATCTTCGAGTTCGTGAAGCCTGTTATTTAATCTGCCAAACTTGTTAATATTCTGCTGGTCCTCCCATGTCACTTCTACTTCCGAGACGGATGCCCCAGCCTTTCACATTCAATCATATCAATTAATGCAAAAACACACAAATCCGGACCCATATATTCGTAATGTAGTGCAATTTCAGGTTTGATTTTGACTCACCTGCTGCATTTTATGATGATTCGAAATGGTCGATGCCGAGAGAACGCCAAGTCAATTGAGGGAAGGGGTTACAGAGGAGAAGGGTAAACCCTCATTTATGTCCAAATTATATATTTTTACCCCCCAAAACCTATTAAAAAAGTGAATTTAGGATCCATTTGACTGTACACGTGGAAAATGGATGGAAAGAAAA
>CAIGRT010115760.1:0-10397 GCA_903798405.1 Fraxinus platypoda | reverse complement strand
TTAACCTCATATATACCCTTATGACTTTTGATTGTTTCTTGAGATTTTGTTTCGGTGTTACTACTTTAGCATGTTGTCAATATCGATGATTGATTCGGTTTGATGGACGTGTCTAGGAAAGCAACTGATTTAAAGTAAAATGATTCAAGTAGGAAGGGAAGACTATTTTGACCAACATTTATATTTGTATTCATCGGTCGGACAACTGTGTTTAACCATTTAGGGTATCAGACACAATTGTGAATGCAATGATAAGATGTGGGGATCAAGTATGTTCCATAAATACTTAAGGGATCGGAAATACTTGAATTAATGATGGAAAATTAGTTTGGGGTATAACGAGATGTAATGTTCCTCAAGTAGAGCTACTATATATTCCTAACAGATTTATAGTACCGTAAGCTCTAAAATACTCGCTGGTCGCACGATCTTTTTGTCGTATGAATTTTTGTGAGATAGATCTTGAGAAAGATATAACGTGTGACATTCATGTCCCTTGTGGTTCAGATCAAACACATCATGTGCGAGTGAGAGATGTTAGAAAATATGAAACATGGGTCGCCCATGTGGGGTGACCCGACCCACAAATTGTTAAAGTGAATTGGAGGGAGTAGTTTGAATAGAATTCAAATTCATAACTTCTCTCAACTCTCACCAACTTCCAAGTTTTTACATAACTCCCATAACTTTGTCTTGTACTAAGAAGAGAGGGAAAATATGACAATAAAAATGGTGAAATTTTGTATGAAAAATATCACCAAAATTGAAAGGCACCTAGAACCACTATGTTGGCATGAAAACTTACAAAAATTGGCACTTAGATTGTGGCTAATAATCCCCTTCCATTATGATCGGGATTGGGACCATTGGAGTGCAAGAAAATTGTAGATCTAGAGTTTTGGAAAGCAAGGTGATTCAACCATTCAAAAGATCTTGGGATTCATCATTTCACGTAAGCATCTTGACCTAAAATTCATGTTAAAATATTCTACAAATTACTTCACTTGGTTCAATAATATCGACGAAGAAACTTTACTTCTAACTACTAAAATTTTGTGGTAAAAAGTATTTGCTTTGTTGTTTTGTGAAGAACATCCCCAATAAAAAAAGGTCGATTATAGACTTTCAATGAAAAAGTTTTGGTCCCTAAAAGAGAGTTTTGTTGCAAACCTAAGAGAAAAGGGTAACCGACACAATACAATTGTAACGTTTACATGTTTTGCACAATACAATCCTAAATCTTCATTTTGGCTTCATACCCCATGTTGACGATAAATTTCATATCAACAAATTCCTCTCACCTATCTAGGATTTAAGCCTCTTAAACTCAATCATTTTGATGCTTAAACCGAAGCAAAAGAAGAAATGGTTATTTGGGAAGGAGATATTTGAATTTTTGCATGATTTCTTTCTCTTAAGCGGGATTATTTATAGATTTCCTTTAAAACGATGAGGCAATTCGAACATTTAGAGAAATTTAACAAATGGCAGCATTTTATTGGCTAGCTTGTGTTATAATATTACGTTTTATTTATTAGCTTACGTGTCTTGCATTCATTGGCTTTGAAGTTACGATTTGAACACTTGCCCGCATCTACCTTAATAACGGTTTTTAGCAAGCCTGGATGGGGAAATGGCTCACTTATATTTTGTGCGAGTCTTTTATGATTTTGTTCCCTTCATGTATCACTTATGCTTCACAAGCAGAGGTTCACGTATTCCTTGGTTCAACAAATAATAGCCGAAGTCTAATTTTATTAGTTATATTAAATCTACAAATTAATTGCAAAATTACGATGGGATCGTGAGCATTTTATGGCTTTGCTCGATCATTATTTTTTTCTTGTTTTTATTCAGAGGCGATGCTTAGGTTAGATGGAAAGCTTTTAATTCATGGGTGACTTCAGGGAATGTCTCTTTGACTTCTTCCGTTCCACGCATGCATTATGTATGCTTGCTTATTGTCATTTGTTTGTAGGTTTTTTCGTATTCAATGGCTAAGATTTCATATCATTTCAGATGATGAGTCCGTCAAGATTCAATGACTGGGATAGACTCTTCTTGACACTATATATATATCATTTCAGATGATGAGTCCGTCAAGATTTCATACCTTGAAATTTTTCTTATGAACTTTGGAATTGAAATATCATTACATCCTCTTTTGGTATGGAGCGAGCTTAACTTGAGAGTCATCCCACTTTTCCTCTCGAGGTCTAGGTTCGCGTTTATACCTTTCTCATTTTGTTCTTTAGCATGTCCTATTTTCCTTGTTGGAACTTACACTGATTTCAACCAACACCATGGCTTCCAATCTATAGGCTAGGGTGAAATGGGTTTCTCCTGTAGTGATTTTCGTGGTAGTTCGGTATGACCATAGCATATGTGGTAGATCATCGGCCCATAAATACTTCACTATATCTAGCTTTGTTTTCAAGATGCTTTACAATGTTTTATTTAATGATTCCACTTGTCCGTTAGCTTAGGAATAATACGAAATGGAGAAATGTCTTGATATCCAACTTGTCGCACATTGCTTTCAACTTTTCCCTTAGAATTGTGTGCCATTATCTGAAGTTATAGAATTTAATACTCTAAATTGGAAAATAATGTTTTTTTCATGTGAATTCATAAGTGTCAAAATCAGTGATATTTGCAAGGGGTTTAACATCTACTCACTTGGTGAAATAATCTACTGCCACGATTATGAATCTCATATTGGATCTGTCTATGGGCAATGGTCCAGCAAAGTCAATACCCAATTTGGTGATGGGCTAAGGGCCACTGCTAGTCACTAGATCTTATATAGGTTATCACGGTATAGATGCGAACTTTTGACACTTTTCACATTTTCTTACAAAGTTTGCCTCGTTCTTCGTATTAGGTCAATAATATCCTTTTGTGCTAGGGAATGTCCTCTAGCATGGTTTCCACATATACCCTCGCGAATTTCTTTCATTACATACAAATTCATGTCCTCGTTTATGCATCTGAACAAAGACAATGTATATCATCATTTAAATAAGTTATCTCCTTGTCGTGCGTATCTTGCTACTCTTACTCGCAGTTTTTGTTTTACCTTTTCTATCTTCAGGGAGTGTCCCATCTTCTAGATAAGAGGTGATTTTTTACATCCATAAGGCTTTATCATATATCAATAGGGTTTCTTCCCTTTTTGGCTAACTTATGGTTTCGACAGCAATTCTATGAGCACTATTTTAATAGTTCAGCGTCCTTCAAACTTGCCAATGTTGACAAAGCATCTGTGTGCTCATTTCCTTCTCTAGGAAATTGAGTGAGTTCAAACTTGATGAAATACTGAGATGATCTTATGGCTTCTACGAGATAAGCTGCCATCATTTTATCCTTAGCTGTGAACTTCCCGTTTACTTGATTTACCACCAACTGTGAGTCACTTTTTACTTCTATGTTTTGAACCTGACTTTTATTAGTAGTAGGCTCGCCAATTTTAATGCCCAATTCAATTTATGCTATTTTGGGCTTGTTAAGATTATACTTGCTCCAGAACCAGTATCTCTTAACGATTTATCCACTAATAATTTACACGTCTCTATTCAAACTCTTCCCCAAAAACTATAAAATCCGATAATTTTGCTAAAAAAATATACTAATGCATGTACTTCAATTGCGAATCGTCCTTTATAACTTATTTCTAGTTGTCCCAACTCTACCGTCAATTTCATTAACTTACCTAACGCATCAGGCTTTTGCAGTACTTGCTTGAGTGCGAAATTAGTTAGTACATCAATACGGTGGCTCTAGAAATAGGGGTCACAACTTTCGCGATGTTGTAACTAAAACAAGAACCAACTTCTCCATATCTAAATATCTTGCCTCTATTCCTTGCAGCATTTACTTACATAATAAACTGGTAATTGTCGTTCACCTTCATCTTTTATCGGTACACAGCTGACTACCACCTTACAAATTGCTAAATATAGTAGTATTTTTTTCTTATTTTCTGGCTTTTCTAATATGAACGTTCTTCCTAGATAATCTTTTAGAGCCTAGAATGATTGCTCGCATTCATTGTTCTATTCAAACTTCCTCATCCTTTCAACATTTGAAAGAAAGGAGAATATTTATGTATTACTCGTGATACAAACCTACTTAGGGTGGCGACCCTTCTCGTTAGGCTTTGTACCTCTTTTGGTTAGATGTAGATCACATTTTTATGAAGGCTTGAACTTTATCAGGGTTCGCTTTGATACATCACTGATTGATCATATATTCAAGGAATTTTCTAGATTGCACTCCAAATGTGCATTTTAGGTGATTGAGTTTCATGCTGTATTTTCGTAATACGTTGAAAGCTTCTTCTAAATGTTTTAAGGGTTCTCAACCTGAAGGCTCTTTACAAGCATATCAACAATATATACTTCCATCGTTTTTCCTAGTTGATCTGCAAACATTTTGTTGTCTAACCTTTGGTACGTGACCCCAGCATTTTTTAGCCCCAAAGACATTACTTCATAACAATATAGTCATCAATCTATTGTGAATGCGGTATGTACCTCATTTGGTCCGTTCATGGTAATTTGATTATATCTCGAATATGTATCCATAAAACTTAACATCTCTTATCCCATGGTTGCATCCACCAGCTGATCAATTCTAGGGAACGAGAAGATATATTTAGGACAATCTTTATTAAAGTATGTGAAATCTTGGCATGTTCATCATTTTTCGTTACTCTTTGATACTAAGACCGGATTACATACCCAAGTTGGGTATTGAGTCTCACAGATAAAGCTATTTTCTAACAATTTATTATAACACCCTGAATTTTTTACTTGCTATTTCCATATGGGCCTAAATTTATTATTGGTCATTTAGAAAATGGAATAGTTTATGTCTAGCCTTGTCATCACGCTTAAGTGTAAAAGTTAAAGCGATAAATTTAACCCACTTATTTGCATATAGGATTTATTTTTTATGTGTATTTTTATAGAATTTATCGTAAATTTTATATTGGTCGAATATTTAAGTATTATATATGTTGATAAAATATATCAAATATTATACTCATTTTGTAGTTCGTGTTAAATAACATAAAAATCGTTATTTACTGAAGATTTTCTTTGTGTTGGTATGAAGATATAACTTACTATTATTTATTTTTAATACAAAGACCAAGTAGTTTAGTAAATTTATTTTCTTAATTGATCTTGTATACTTTGTCGAATTATGTAATTGCTTGATGACCAATTAGGTAATTCGTTGCTTATTGTAGTGATAGGAGGCTCACAATAGGTTTAAAACACTACAATTTTAACACATGAATAATAGATATTAGGAAAAGCAAGTATAGCGTGTGCAATCATATAAATAAACGTGTAATTGAATGTGTTTCTTTGTATATGAATTCGGGCTAGAAATAAGATCAAGACGAGTCGGTTGTGCTTAGAATAGATTTAGATTACATCGGAAGAGATAGTTAAATAAAATTTCGATCATTGATTTTCATGTATACATAAATCACATTAAATTACATAGGTAGAGAATTGAAAATTGGATATTAATAGGTTACATTCGAATTTGATAATGGATTAATAAATTTCAATGTAAGGCTTATTGCTCGTGGGATGATACTATTTACTCATCACATTATTACTTGTTAATGATCCCGTAAGCTTGATATTTTTATTCGAACAAGTTTTTGACACCGTTGTCGGGGATAAATTTTTGAACAGAATTTATTAATTCGTAATTGGATTCAATAATTGTTTTGTTATGTTTTTTACTACTCATCACAATCATGATCTCTTTTGTATTTGATATTCTTTCCATATGCTATTCAGTAGTGTATATAGGATTCTAATACTGGAAAATGATTAAAAATTTTACAATATGTAATCCCGGCATCGACGATAAGGATATGCTTGTAGAAGATGCATATTGTGAGTTTTGTTATGGGATGGATTATTTTGGGTAGTACTTGTACACATGCAATGACCCCTTGAGGTTCATGCTTCCGCAGTTTCAACAATATTTATGATGTCGAAAACAAATAACTGATAAGTCTGATAAAGGCTACATTCATGTGAAAGATTATGTACCTACAGATTGAGATGAGGACATCATACTTGTGAGAGATAGTCCTCCTCTGTTGAATGTGAAGATACTTGCAAAATATCATAATGCACTTGTCAAATTGGATAAAAGCAAAATGTATGTGGGAGATGTCGAATACTAGAGTAAATTTAAAAGAAGTGGATATAGTCCACTTGAAAGAAATTGAAAAGAAAGACTTGCCATTGCTCGTGGATTTAAAATATGATCAGTTATTCAACCCGAAGAGATATCAACTATTGCGGAAGAACATATAAAGATGACAAAGTAGTTACATAAGAACAAGATGAATAAGGGGTAATTAAAGAAGATCGAAGTAACACACATTTTCCAACTTCATTATTGTACAACAATTGAATTTATGATTAAGCTCGAGAAGGAAATAGAAGTCTACATAGTTGAGTTTGATTCGAATGAAATATGTAAGTTATATTACATTGAAATGGGCAAAGTAGAAGCCTGGAGGATAAATGGAAATTTGAGTAAAGTCAAAATAAGCAAACTGAGCAAGGAATTAAAAGCTTTGTTCAGAATTTCATGATAAAAATTGCTAAAGTCAAGTTAATTACTATAAACAAGAGCTTATTGGGAGACAACATAATCTTCTCCCCTTTTACTTGTTATGTTTTCTAGATAATATGTTAGGTAGTTTTTATTACGCTTGTGTGCTAGGTAGTTGTTAGATATCTTTACCCCCATATTGCCCTATAGGTTGTGATGCGTTTGAGCTTAATATGAAATGTTCCATATTATTTATGATTGATTTCTCCTTATTTTGTAGGAACGTGACAATGAAAAAGCACAAACCTACAATTGACAAAGAAAAGGACTCAACGAAGTGGAACATCCAGATTCGACACTTCCGTTCTAAATCAGCCTCCACTATCAAAAAAAAATCTGGGTAGTCTCTTAATCCCTTCTTTGCCCTTTCATTTTACTTAATTGATAATAGTTTGAGACATTATGGGCAATGTTTGATTCAAGTTTGGAGGTGAAAAAATATTGAGTTTTTATTTGCATTTTCGTTATTGCGTGAATTTTATTACTTTATTATATAAGAAGAAAGTAGAAATTTTTTTAAAAAATTTTAAAAAAAATCTTTTTCATTTGATTGCTTGTATGGATTAGTTAGCGTTGTCGACAATGATTTATATATTTGAAATTGTGTATGCTTAGATTAATTTTTTTCTCGTTCATATAAAATTTGATACCCTTTGTGATATAAGTTTTGCATTATAAAGGAATAAGTTGGTTTATACTGAATATGTTAAAATAGACCTTAGATGTTAAACCAAAAAATCACTATAATATACATCATTACACCAAATTTAGTATAGTTTGAAGGTGATTAAATTGTTGTCGGAAGATATTGAGATAAATAAATGTGGATTCCGTATATGAGAAATTTTTTGTGGATTATCTAAGGCCAATAAGATAAAAATTAGGTGAAAATATTATGTCAAGGTTCAATATTTTAGAATTAGTGTTTAATGAGAAGCGTTGCACTAATCATTAGACAAAAAGGAAACAGCTGACATGTTGTGAAGTTACCATATAAAAGATCACAATGAAGACAATTATTAAAAATCCCAAAAGGAAACTGAAAAGGGATATAACCTAGTGCATGAAATAGAATACGCACAACAAACTCAAAAAAGCAGGTGCATGAAATAGAGAACGAACTACATGCTTTGATTAAGTTCCAAACTAACCTAAATCACACTTTGGAAAAAGAGTTAAAAGAATAAGTTTGGGAATGTTTATCTCACGAGTGAAAAAATAATATATTTGACGGTTGAGTGTCAAAAATTAAAGCAACTTATGAATTTATGATGTTCTACTTAATTCTTCATACACTTACATCAATTTTATGTTACATAAGTAGAAATTATTTTTTGTATTATGATTATGAAGTTGTTCATATATTTAATATAATAATTTCAATCATGAGACAAACGACATGTTATCAAACCAAATTTATTGCATTACTTGATCAATTGACCACCAATTAGGTAATTAGTATTGCAAGCTTGTGTAATTGAAATATGTTATTGTTTTGTTTTATGGCAAACAAATGTTCAAGTTTGGGGTTAAGTGTATTTTGTACATTTATCTAGGCCATTATATTAGGATATTTTGTATTATTTTTGATAAATTATAGTGTAATCTTGTGTATTTATTGTTTGTTAGGTAAAAATCAATGATTAAAGTGAAATTGGTTGAAATGGGTGAAAAATGAGCTAAAATGTACAAAAATCAAAGTGCAAATATTCAGTAAATTGACCACAAAATGATGATTGAAGATCACATATGATCAATTGGATGTAATTAGAAGTCAAATGCGTTAAATATAGTCAAAGTATTTTCAGAAATCAATTTTCAACCACATAAGTTATGCTCCAAATTTTTAGCCTAATAGTGAAACCCATTTTTAGTATAGTAAATGTTTGAATTGAAAAATTATATTTCTATATAAATTGTATCCCTTTGAGTTAGCTTTCCGACGCATTTTAAATCGCCTCAATCAGATATCGTGAGAGAAAGATATAATAAAAATCTGATGGCTACTCAGAGATGAAAACAAGTGCGCGAGAGGATTTGTACCATGTGTGCGCGCGATCCACCCTTTCACACAACCCGAGGCCAAATTTGGCCTCCCTTGCATGAGCAACTCCACACATGGGCAAAATTTGGCCAAACGAGAGTCAAATTCCTTATTTTAATACAGCTATTTTGGAATCCAATTGTGGAGCGATTCTTGACCTATATTTACTATCTATAAGTACAAAACAAGGGCACAACATTGGGGGATATCTCTCACCTCTCAAATAACTTTCATATCTTAAAATCATTCAATAACGAGGTCCAAATTCACATTAAGATGGAGAGGAGAACAAATCTAGCAAGAGATTGAATCAAGAAACATCAAGAATTTTAAGAATCAAATCTTGAGATTGAAGATCAAGAAAAAGAATTAGATTTCACACCTCTTTTTTGTATTTGTAAATTTCGGGTGCTACTTTTCCATTTTTTTTCTTGTTGTTTTATCATTAGAATCATGTTAGGTTAGATTTCCTTTGTGTTGAATGAAGATGAACCTCATTATTTGATATTTTTTAATTTAAAGACAAGTAGTTTAGTTAATTTGTGTTTTTGACTGGTCTAGTATGATTTGTTAAATTGTTTAATTGCTTGATCACTAATTAAGTAATTAGTTGTTTATTGTAGTACTGGATGCTCACAATAGTTTAGAACTTGGCAATTTCAACACACTGGCAATAAATGTTAGGAATAACATGTATGGTGTGTACAATCATATAAATAATCATGTAATTGAATGCATTGTTTTGCATATGAATTCAGACTCTGAATAGGCTCATGTCGTGCTTAGAATAGGTTTAGCTTACCTCGAAAGAGATAATTAAATAAAATTGGATTATCGATTGTTATATATACACAAATCATGCTAAATTATAAAGGTTGAGAATTGAAAAAAAAATAAAATAATAATAATAATAATAATAATAAGTGGATTCGAAATTTCAACACATTCATTTATATATTTAATTAAAAATGATATTAGATAACTAGTAGGATAATTTAGATATAAACTAAATCATCTCTTTTGTTAGTTACATTTGATAACGAATTGAAATATTTCAATTTAAAGTTTATTTCTCATAGGACAATACTCTTTACTCATCACATTATTACTTGTCACTTATCTCGTATGCTTGCAAGCTTCGCACGAACATTGTGCCATTATCCGTGATTTCGAATGTATAATGATAGTTGTCAACGATATAAATTTTGAAATGAAGAGATTGTAACAAATATGAATTCACTGTAAGATTGATTATATTTTGATTGCTTAATGAATACAGATTGCAATGTATATATATATACACTTCAGCAGTGAGAGAAAGAGGGAATAAAATACGGTTACAATGGAATTGATTATTGACAAAGGAATATCATTTTATTCTAACAAAATCCATGTGCAGTCTAACAGATCATTCAGTATGCTTTCTTCTAGGTCCTTCCATTGTACAATCAGCAATGTGGAGCTGATGAAGCTTGAATAGATGACTAGGACGCCAGATCATTTCTCAGTTCTTCATCTTCATCTTCTCGTGCTTCATCTTTCAACAGCCGCCCGCAAGATGGAGAGTAGATATCTGCTAGTCCCATCTTGTCCATGTGAAGATAGAAACTTGTAGAATTTAAAGCTTCAGTTAGAATGTCTGCAACTTGAGATCCAGTATGCACGTGTTCAGCAACAATTTCTCCAGCTTGTATCTTGT
>CAIGRT010115731.1:0-12029 GCA_903798405.1 Fraxinus platypoda | reverse complement strand
CCGCCTATTAGAGTTGTTGATGAAATAGGATACCATAAATTTGAGTCCAAAACAAATTTCAACTTCTAATGGGATTCCAAAATAGAACTTCAACATGACATAGGACTCCAATAATATTCCAAATTTGAATTCTTCATGACGTGTACTTCAATTAGAATTCTTCAATTACTTCAAAAAGGAATTATGGTCACACCCAAATTCTAACAATAGGAAATATTGTTTTCTTGTGCTGAGCAACTTAAAGGGAGAGTACAAGGGCCAGTTGGGGGCATGTTGTCGAGTGAAATTTTGTGTTCTCCTGTCATTTAGTTCTGTAGATTTACCATGAATAACTCTACATCTTTTCTCCAGTTGGCCTTTTCCTTACCAAAAACTGAATATTCTTAATCTCTTTCCGAACTGATCCGGAGACCAATGTAATACTCACCTATTCTTCTAGTTACAGATTTTGATATAACTATACATGCATGGAATATATGAAATCGTATTGATTTATCAGTCTCTTGTTTGTATAAAGCTACAAATTTAGTTATAACGAGTTTCTCATATAACAAAATGCGCATGCACATATTCAATGCATGGTAGGAGACCATTATATTACTTATAATCAATTTCTCAAACAAACACATGCATGCACTAAATGCATGATGCAAGACCAGAATGTTCAAATTTTGTCTGTCTCAACAATGGAACAATGGCAGCAGGCTTATCCTGAAATAGCTCTGAAGTACGTATATACACTCATCTTTACCTTTACAAAAAGTTTGGAAGCCTTTTCAAACCTGCTTCACCTGCTCTTCTTGAATGTCTTTCATTGCTGTCTTTGTTCTGTGCCACTTCCTTATTTTCCTTTCTCTATTCTAACTTTCTAAGACTGGGTCTTCCAATATTTTTTATTTTTTTTTCTAACTAATATATATTCTTCGTCAATATGCTATTTGTTTTTGTTCGTCTTAATTTATTTTATTTTTTAAGAACTTCATCTATATTACTTTGAGGATTGACTGCTAAAAGTCACCACACATGCAACTAAGTTGTTCACGTTATTTTAGCTTTGTTTTTCAGTATCTATATTACTTCGAGGATTGATTGGTAAAATTCAGTGCACACGAAATGTATGTATTACTTTTTCTTACTTTATATTTGCTTCTTGTTCTATTTCTTTGTGTTTCAGTCAACTAGATAATAACAAATTCGGCGGGAGTGAAATACCTTTTTCGTATAGCAACATGTCTCGTCTGTTGAAAATGTAAGTGCATAAAATCATCATTTCTGCTCTAAAATATGGTTTATGGTGGCTATTCTACCATGATAAATATCCCAAAGTCGTGGAACTTTTATCTCTAAAATGTGTATATTACTCAACTTAGAAACTGTTTATCTTTTTGCGGAAACTCTGTAGTTTCAATCAAAGACGGACCCATTCATGGGAACTAGGTACATGTAATACAAGTTATTCGGCTAGGGTTGGTGATAGTTTGTTATTATGTTGGCTGTTTCAGGAGTCTAAGAAACTGCAGTTTACAAGGTCCAATTCCTAACTGGAGCAATATGCCTTCTATTGCATATATGTAAGTCATTATGCGGAACGTTTTAGTATGTTGATTACTAATCACTACGGACAAGTCTTTATGGTGTCAAGTGCCGGATTTTTATTTGAACTGTGGGATTTCCCTGTTTTAAGGGGCACGTGCTTAGTTGTGGTGAATATGAATGGTGAAGAAGTATATATTTGATTTCTTGACAATTTTTTGGTCATTGAGTTTCGAGTTAGTATACTTGTTAATTGGGGTTCTAAAATTGATCATGCTCTCAATTCAGAGATTTGAGCCTAAACCAGCTTAATGGATCAATACCAGCAGGCGACCTTTCTGAGAATACCACTACTATGTAAGCACTCAATTTCTGATTGTTTTGCTAATTCTTTTGTATTACCTCAAAACTACTTGTCTAATTTTACTTAAAAAGGGATTAAGTTTCCACATTTTGGAATTGAACTCGTTGAATTCTAATTATGCAGTGATCTATCCTACAACAATCTAAATGGGACTATCCCTGACAGCTTTTCTAGGCTTCCCTATCTGCAGAAATTGTGAGCTTTCTTCAATTTTATGTTCTGAAAATGATTGTCTTAAATTTAAGTTCTCTCATTTCCCAGTTGGCATTCACTTGTCCACTTAGCACCCAAGATTTAGCTCTCTTGTTTCTTACCTCACAATATATTTGTTGAATTAAAGATATTTTATTCTGCAAGTGCAGGTCATTGGCAAACAATTCACTGAGTGGTTCTGTCCCATCCACCATTTGGCAAAATAGGACTCTTAATGAATCCAAGAGACTGTTGTTGTAAGATTAATATGGGAAAGAAATTCCTCTCCCTCCCCCCTCTCTCCACCTGGGGAAAAGAATTTACCCTCTCCCCCCCACCACACTAGTTTTTGAGTTTATTATCTGACATGGGATCATGCCGAAACAAATTGAATACCAATTTCAATATTTTTATTAGACTGGAAACTTTATGGCCTAATAGGAACAGACTGAAAAATTTCTTATTTATCTATAAACTTGTGATGTTACACTTTTTTATATTGCAGGGATTTTCAGAACAATAACTTTTCAAATATAGATGGCAGTCTTGCCCTCCCTCCGAATGTCACCGTTAGGTTTGTCCCTTCCCATCACTTTCATTTGCAGTGACATTTCCCTGTTCTAAATAAACAAATTTCCAGATAAAAATAAAAATTCTGGTTGTATAATAGAGATAATTAAGGGTTGTCTCAGCAAGTGATATCTGGTGATGTAATTTTCTCATTCGGCCTTTGTTATTTATATGACAATTGCAGCCTCCGAGGAAATCCAATATGCTTAAGAGGAAACCTTTTTCAGTTCTGTGGATCCCAAGACGAAGGTTTCGGCAATATCTTGAATAAAACAGATGTCAGTGCGTGTTTAGGACTGTCATGCCCACCTCCTTATGAGTTAGCCCCACCATCTCCCAATTCACCTTGCTTTTGTGCTGCACCTCTGCTGGTAGGATATCGCTTGAAGAGTCCCGGGTTTTCAGATTTTCGCCCATATATTGATAGATTTGAGGAGTACTTGAGTACTGGTACGGAATTGGATATTTATCAGCTCGACATTGATTCAGCTGAATGGCAAAAGGGACCTCGACTGAGAATGTACCTGAAGATTTTTCCAGCGTATGTTAACAACAGCACTTTTTTATTTAATAAAAGCGAGGTCAGACGAATTCGTAGGTTGTTTAGTGGATGGAAAATTCGTGAGAGCCAAGTGTTCGGACCTTTTGAGCTTCTCAACTTCACACTTCTGGATCCTTACAGAGATGGTCCGTCTCCTTTCTCGTTTGCATGTTTACTCTTGAATTATATGAACGAAAGGCAGTACTGTAATCGTGGTATTTGCTTTATCTTCGTTGGAAGAAATGGGTTATATCTTCTGAAGTTTGGACTTCTATCATAGATAATTTAAAAGAGATTTTAAGGGAATAGTGTATTCTGCTAACTTTGTGGCATAGAAAAAAATGTTCTCTTTGTTCATGCTCATGGGCCAGAGAAAGAAAACATCACAGTGAATTTGGAGAACCTGTGGCATTTTCTGTTTATTTCGAAGTAAAACATTTTTGCCTGTTGCTTACACGGAGTGGTAAGGATTCTCCTGCCACTGTGTAACAGGTTGAAAATCAGACACTAATCAAATTGTGTTTTCGAATTTTGAATGGGTCAAGCTTTGACCTGTAATTTGTTTAAATATTTATATACCGTTACTTTTGGGTTAAAAACATGGTTATTTGACTCGTCTACCTATTACATATTTGTTGAAGCATGACTATTGTACTTTTCTGTTTTTCCTTTGTTTTATTATTGTGTTCCTGTATGCGTACATATATGCGCGCACACCCGTATTATTTTGTACATATGTGGGAAGATCTTGTATACTATTTGGCTGCTTGTCGTTGATATGGATCCTAAACTAGGGGAATTTTTTCATCAAAACACAAATTAAGTTCATTTGGCAATAATCTATCTGTACGCTAACGTTCTATATAGTAAAAGAAGTCAAATTTACTTTTGCATAAACTCACTTTCAAGATGCTCTTAACTCTTGGCTTTGTTGCAGAATCATCCTCATCTTCATCTGGTATAAGCAAGGGAGCACTTGCTGGGATCATACTAGGGACAATAGCTGGATCAGTTACCCTATCTGCCTTTGTGGCACTTCTCATCTTGAAAATGCACATGAAGAAACATCATAGAACTTCAAGAAGACGTCCATGTGAGTATCTTCCTGAATTCGGAGGTATTAGTAGGTACATATATGTCTTCACCATTGTGTCATGACTTCTAGAGTCTACTTTGAAAATCTTGTTATCAGACTCTTTGCAAAGTGTATTCACGCCGTTGATTCTGCAGAAAAGATGCATTGTGCAATAAAAAAACTTCTGAAGCATTATTGTGGCATCGGCTTACAAAGAATGCACTTGTTAGTTCAAATTACTGAATTTGATATTGAAGTGATTGCCCTTACACAATCGATGATTTTTACTAATTCAATGCTGTATAGGTTAGGGTTTTGTAAGTCAGATGGGCAGCATGTATTGTTCCTCACTGGCTGATTGCGGAAGATAAAATTTTCAACAAACCTAAACATTGACGGTTTTTGAAATATGCTCTCCATTTTCCTTAAGATTTACCTTTCCTTTGGAGTCAAAAATCGTCTTTAGTGTTGTTTATGTTTTAACCACACTAAAGGACTACTTTATTAAATTTTACACGTATTTACTGGTATAATCAAGAAACATGGTATGACATTTAGCTCTAAAAACAAAGGTACACTGCAGAGGATTGCATTAAATGAAGTAAAATAAACGTAAAAGAAGACCCCAAGACATTAATTCTTGATGCTATGATGTCGAAATTTTTAAAGTAATATAAATCCTGCAAACATGTGCAGTAATGAATTTGCTAGTTTTTCAGTATGGGAGTGTTCTAAAATCTTGCAGAGTGCATTTGTTTCAAAACTCTATAAGAGTAAGAGGAAATTAGTCTTATTACTCATTTCGAGAATTCATTTTTTTCCATTAGACTCAATATGTTGTATACTATATGGTTAAGCATTCTGGTGTCAAATTCTTCACTACCACATTACATGGAAGAACTTTATTTTCCCTTTCCTATTTTACGTTTCTTAATCTTAATGAGCAGAAAAACTTAGATATATACACGTGTACACACAACACAGAATTATACACACACACATGCATGCACACACATACACACATTTATTTATACATATTTGATGACCTAAAGAGGGAGAGTCTTTATTCAACTAATTGAATATCTAATTACATTGTACGCAGCATCAAAGATTTCCATCAGAATTGATGGTGTGAAAGATTTCACTTATGGTGAAATGGCACAAGCAACAAATAATTTTGCAAACTCAAGTGTTGTCGGGCAAGGAGGTTATGGAAAAGTTTACAAAGGTATTCTTGCTGATGGAAAAGTTGTGGCCATAAAGCGGGCTGAGGAGGGATCATTACAGGGTGAAAAGGAGTTTCTCACAGAAATAGAACTATTGTCGAGGTTACATCATAGAAACCTCGTGCAATTGATGGGATATTGTGATGAAGAAGGTGAACAGGTACTCCAATAAGAAATTTAGTTTATCTACAGTTGGTTAAAAGTAAACTCTGCAACGTTGATTGGAGTTCGACTGTTCACTTCAGCGGTTCAATTTCTGATTTTTATATAAGATCATTCACTTACTAATAATAGGCCTGTTTGGGTTTGGATTGGAGGTTTTAGCAGATTCTTGGCACCCTTCATTCTCTTTATAATTTTTAAGCTCTCTCTTTAAGATCCAGCGTTACATAATATCAGGTTGGATAGATAACTTAGCTCAAAATGAATCTATTATAAACTTTGGATGTGTAATTACAGGATTAGGTGGTAGCGCATGTTTACCAAAGCTTAAAAAGTTCACTTGTAACTAATGAGGTTTTAAAATAACTTATTTTACTGGTTACAAGTTGGAAATAAGTAAATTATTTATTTTTAAGCTTAGCCAACCAATGTTTAAAACTGCCGCAGTGCTGACACTAACAGAGAGAAAAATTTGAGTAGCTAATAAAGATCAAGAGATTTCTTCTGCTCCTTATAAGAAACAACCTGATAAAAATAAGGGTTTATTGTAAGAAAAGTATGTGATTGGGCCACAACACAAAGTATTAACATTTCATTTCAAAAGACTACTTTCTTAAATAGTTTGTCTCTCCTAGGTCTTATGTTTACTGTGCTTTTCATTATGCAGATGTTGATCTATGAGTTCATGTCTAATGGTACCTTGAGAGATCACCTATCTGGTAATGCGTCCTTTTGCAAATCGACCTTTTGTGTTTATTTCTTCAATTTTCATGGTCTCTTAGTTTGTGCTCGTGCCTAACAAGTATGAGACTGCAGATTAGTAACATTGAAATTTCACCACTTCTCCAGACTAGATAACATACGTACCCACATGCACACTAAATAACATGTAAATCGTATAACGTGCAAATGACAAACTTTTGTCGCCTATAATTTAATCCAACTTTTCATTTTAGAATTATATTTTGATTCCAAAAGTGTTCTTAAGCTTGTGTTCCTCAAGTCCTTAACAAGTCATTTAAGTGTTCTAGCGTGTACAAAAGTAGAAAAGCAATAGAAACATTTTGCTGCTTTAACAAGACTTTTAATGTTCGAGATTTGCAGGGAAGTCCAAATTGCCTTTGAGTTTTGCTATGAGAGTAAGAATTGCACTGGGTTCAGCCAAAGGCATTCTTTACCTACATACGGAAGCAAATCCTCCAATATTTCATCGGGATATCAAGGCAACCAACATATTACTGGACCCTAAGTTTACCGCAAAGGTTGCTGATTTTGGACTATCACGGTTAGCTCCAGTTCCTGAGCTTGAAGGAGGTGTGCCTTCTCATGTATCAACAGTTGTAAAGGGGACTCCGGTAATGTTATTTACAAGAGTTTTAAGTATTTTTTTCGAAAATGCATGCAGCATACAGTTATTATTGTCTCTCTTGTTTTCCTATTTCAATTTCATGACAAGCAAAATAAATTTACTCCACTCAAAATATGCATGATCAATCACTGCAGGGATATCTGGATCCTGAGTACTTTTTAACGCACAAGCTGACGGACAAAAGTGATGTTTACAGCCTTGGTGTTGTTTTTCTCGAACTGTTGACAGGAATGCACCCTATTTCACATGGGAAAAACATTGTTCGGGAGGTAATGTATCATTGCGTCCATTTTTCTCATAGTTAAATAGAATAAGGAGTAGGAGTTAAGCAAGCAAAGCCAGTCCGACCTTCCCTCTCNCTCATAGTTAAATAGAATAAGGAGTAGGAGTTAAGCAAGCAAAGCCAGTCCGACCTTCCCTCTCTTCTATAAAAGTAATTAAAAATATATAGCACCAAATAAGCATCACTTGCGTAAATTTGTCAATCATACTATTTCATTGTTCTTTTCTTTGCTTTTCTCATTGTTGTTTCTCTTTAATGTTTTAAAACCTGGCTTGGGCATTGACTTGGAAGAGGTAAAGAGTCGAGGGCCAAAGAGTATATTTACAAACACAAGTTTATTTTCATCAACATGATAACAAAAAACCAAATATTAAGGTAGCATGATACATTTCAAGGTCAGTATTACAAAATTATCATTTTTCTAAAAAAAATTGCAACTAAAAGGCTGTTTAACAGGCCAACCTGGCCAGGCCAGTTCTTAAAACACAGGTTCTCAAAAGTTTTATAAAACAGTTGATAGTTAATATTTGGTCTGTCTATGCAGGTCAACATTGCATATCGTTCGGGTATGATATTTTCTGTTATCGATGAAGGGATGGGATCTTATCCCTCTGAATGCGTGGAGAAGTTCATAAATCTGGCTCTTAAGTGCTGCCAAGACGAGACAGATTCCCGGCCTTCAATGGCAGAAGTGGTTAGAGAACTCGAAAACATATGGCTTATGATGCCCGATTCGGACACCAAGATATCTGAATCGATAGTCACTGATCCCGAAAGGAATATCACTCCGCCATCTTCATCTTCTGCACTAAAACATCCATACGTCTCACAAGATATCTCAGGCAGTGATCTTGTGAGCGGAGTTATGCCGACTGTTACACCAAGGTGATGATACAAATACGATTCAGATTTTCCCATCTATACCTTTCATGTTAATGGTAAGTCGACACAATTCTGTAGTCAATTTGTTTTGTTTGTATTATGATCTATTTAGTGGTTCAGTAATATCAATGCAATACATGATAGCTTTTTGTTTAAATCGTAGTTATTTTCTTGAACGTTTTGATCTGCATATGAGCCACTTGATTAGAGGTGTAAACGCTAACGATTCTGATAATCACAAATATGCTGCTAAACTAATGATTATGGACTTGTTCTGCGCCACACAAAAGCCATTCTTAGAGGGGTAAAATCAGAATAGACTGCTCGTAACAAACACGGGCGATGCTAAGACTCACTTTTTTCTGGAAGGGCCAAGCCTAAGCCGTCCCAGTTGACACCTCTAGCCATTCTCAACAAGTTACAACAAAACAACTAAGTTCATCATCTGTCCCCTCCCAGTAAATTTCTGATAACCCCATAAGGGCCAGTTCTATTGTCTTTCACCGTTGTCACTCTCGAAATTCAATAAGTTACATGTTAGTCTTTTAACATAGATTCACTTTCTTCTCAAACTCCGTCTGGTGGCAGAAACCTGTGAAATTTTTTCGTTCTTAGATTTTGCTGAATCGTTCTTCTTTCCACAATCTTTGATCTCCTTGGGTGTTTCCTCAGTATTACTCTCAACTTCTGCAACTGGGTTTTCATCATCTTGATTTGTACATTCGTGTGCTCTAACTATGTAAACCTGTAGGATATGACCACTCGCACCACAATATAATTAAGAACTATCAAGTTCATACCATTCACATCAACAATTATAATTATAAACAAACCTTAAATCTTGTGGGTTCAATCAGTTCAAATACTAAAGCATCACCATCATCCAGTTTATGATCCAATGCAAATGCTCTCCATCCGCCACTAAGCCCAGTTCTCTTGCTAATGTAAATAGCCTCATATTCTGAGCCTTCTTCATCCTCTAGTACCATATCTTCTGTGGTTTTGGGAAGATGGTTCTCACAAAATTTAGTTGGAAGCCCCTATTCATAGTATCAAAAGGAGTAATTAGTAACCATAATATAAAGTTCTAAACTTTGCTAGCACAATAATATGCTGTAACTTACCAACCAGAAGCAACTATAAACATGAGATCGAAGCATTGATTTAACGAAAGACGGATTTTCAGAATCGAGATAGCTTTGGCGCTTCTCTGCACACTTCAAAGCTCGAGCTTTTTCTTCATATGTAGCAGTTCTAACTTCTTCCACCGGCCGTGCTAGATAGCTGCCAGTCCAAATTGTTAGTCGTAACTGCAAAACTTAAATTATATATTGTGATATTATTGTTGAAATCACCAATAACATTTACGTTGTCCACGAGGAATTCAACTTTGTTCTCTTACGCAATGGAAGATGCTCGACCTGAACCTGTGACAATGACAATTTTCAACAAGAAAATAGATATGAAGAACGAAAGACCTTTCTTTTTCCAAGTTAAGGAATTTAGCACAATTTTGTACTTAATAGGGGAGAATAAGAGAAACAAATAAGCTCTTTCTCATCAAGAAAACTATACATTTTTCAGATTTGCCAAATGGATAATGAAACATTGATAGAAAGGGAATCAACAGAAAGATCTGATCAATGTACAAAAAATTTAGTAAACCTTAAAATTTGTTGCCAGAAATCCAAGAATATATTTCTGAAATTTTCATTTACTTGTCTAATTGGATTCATTCAGAAGCAAAAGAAATTCAGAAACATCAAGACTTACATCATCACGGTATGATGTAACTGGATTGCGTGCACGAGTCGAGCGTCTTGGCTCCGAAGAATAAATAGTAGCTGGTTTTGGTCTAATATGCCGAAGCTACATAGCATAAATGTGGAAAGGTGAACGATAAACATAGTTTCTGGACATGAACTAGGTAGTAAAAGCTCAAAATGTTACCTGGGACTTGTCATTTTTTTTTAGATCGGATAGGCTTTTAGATAGCTTCAAGATCCCCAAATCCTTTCGAAGATTTAAAATGAAAATGATAAATTCTTACATTTCATTTAAACTAATGAATTTCTTGAAAGACATTTCTAAAATAGCATGGCTGTGAAAAACTGAGACTTCGTTCTGTGAGACGAGGTCGAGTATAAACTACCTCCAATCGTCTTTTGTTGGCCAAAAGTGTCTGGTATCGAGCATCTTCATAACTTTTGGCACTGCTTTCATTTGCCATTGATTACCAGATGTATCTTCAGAGCCCCTAAATGCACAAAGAATTGTAATGTTCAATGCTGATGGTAAGCAACTAGATTCCTAACGAGTCAAAAAAGCTGCTTTTAAGTAGAACAGACATTATTATGTAAATGGTTTACAAGATCAAACATTGACGAGTAAAGTAAATTTCTTTGTGGAAAACTTAACTGGGGATTTTAATTCTTAGCTGGAAAGAGAAATGAGTGAACGTAAAAAGCAAGAAAGGGGAGAAGTTAGGGGTGGAGAGAGGAAGATGAAAGCGCCACTTTTTGAAATTTGAAAGGTTAGTGCAATTCGCTGCTTTTTAGGGCTCGAACATCTGTCATTGTGAACAAGTAAGGCCCACAAAATTTTAGTGCTGCTTCAACAATACGGGTGAAGCGTTTACTGTAGGGACTAAAGATTTCGGATTTTGCAAATTGTAGACAGTGAAGGAGCACAAGCCCTGGTTTGTTTTTAACTAAAATCGAATTTTCAGTAAAAAATTTAGGGTCTGTTTGTGCCGGATTAAAATCTGATTTTAATCTAAGTCAAATTCAAACAATCAATATTAACCACGTCTTTCATGGGTCTCATATCTTTTCAACCACACATTTCAAAAACTTCTAACACAATCCATTAAAAATCTAATTTTAATCCCCACCAAACACATCCTTAATAAAAGTTGATAAAAATTAAAAATTATGGATCCCATAAGATGTGTTAATATAAATGAATTAAAGGAAAAGTAATTTTTAGAAAATGGAGGCTTAACATATATTAAACCTTTCAAAGTTCTATTGACACTTTCAGGGTTTGATATTTCTATTGCATTTTCTATACGTTTTTTTTTTTCGAATTTTTTGAGTTATCCAATTCAAAAGTTAATAGAGTTAATGAAAATGTTATTCCACTTATAATTTCATTCACCATGTTATCAAGTCACTTATTTTAAAATGATGAATGATAAATGAGATAAAGAGCTATTCATGTTAGTCCCAATATGAGGATGAAATTAGCAATATTTTTGAGGGTCATAGCCTAGAGGCTTAGGTTCGATACGTAGGTGCCCTCGTGTTTATTGCACTTTACTTGTCAAAGATAACATCGTCAGCAAAAGAAAGAAATTGTCGATGCCTACGCTGCTGACCATCAAAGGTCTAGCTAGGGAGAGAACTCCACTCATTGCCCGATCCTCTATCTTATAAGATGTTCTTTATTTAACTAGGTGGAATATCTAAGACGAGGTTAAGGAGAGATTTAAGATCTTGTCCCAGTTCTAAATAATCTAAAATTTTATACTCTCGCTATTGGGCTTGATAGCTGGTGGCTAAGAGCATGAAGGAAAAATTCTACTTTAAAAGATCGAATTTTCGGTTGGCTTGGCTGACTAAAACAAAGCCGAAAGTCAAGCTAGAAAAGCAAGCAGCATGGAAAATGGGGAAAGAGGCAATGAGTTTACCTGTAGAAATAGGAAGAACTTCCAAAATTAAGGGGATTAAACAAGAACGAGAGATCCACCGAAAAAGAACCTTCCTTTGCCTGTGTACCAAGCATCAAAATCACCACTTTTTACTAAATGTATGCTGGGGTGCATAACATG
>CAIGRT010115726.1:485-12265 GCA_903798405.1 Fraxinus platypoda | reverse complement strand
AATCTTAAAGTTAATTTATATCTTAATTTCTTATAAATTTCGCTAATTCTACGAGTTTTAGGACTTCTCATTATTAATATCTTAAAGGTGAACTTTTAATCTTCTTGGGGACTTGATTAAAGTTTCTATATTCTTATAGTGGCTTTGGTAGCAAATTCTATGTAGGAGGGTATTTTTGGAATTCTATTTTTTTAGGTAAAACTTTCTGTATTTGCTGATGTACATATAGATTTTTCCAATTAATAAAGTGGTTTGGGACGTGTTGGATGAGATGAAATAAACTTTATTGGATAATATTGAAAAATAAAAAAGGTTGAAATTTATTTGCATCACAGTGTTCCTTCTTGTAGAATACTATTATCTATTCGGTTGACTTAATGATGAATAATTTAAGGAGTGCTATGCACCTTAGAGAAGCCACGTGATTCCTTCAATTATTAATTCAAAATCGAACATGCTCCATACATTATGCAAAATGGTCAATGTCTCACCGGTGTCTTTTACTTATATGTGGGCCAAAAACCGAAAAAAAGGATCAAATCGATTCGAGTTGGTTTGGATTGGTTTGAACTATAAAATTGGTTTGATTCGATTAATTTTAACCATGAAAAAAATCGAATCGGATTTGTTACGGTTTAAGCAACCAATCCATCAATCAATCGTCCCAGCCCATTAATACATTTTTTATTTTAAAAGTTATATTTTTTAACAAAAAAACAAAATTACAAAAACACAAATATAAATATTTCTAAAATAATTTGTTTTCCATCTCCGCTTATTCTATCAAAACTTCAAATTCCAAAAAAAAAAAAAAAAAAAGTAATGAAAATAATTGATTGTTGTAAACTTCAAATTCAGTTTGTAGCCTTACTTTTCATTTAGATGTAATTATTTTTTATAACTATAAGATATATATAGGATGATTTTAGGAAAATCTGCAATTTACCATTTATTTTATATACATTATTAATACGCACATTAAAATTTTTGTGTTCCCAACTAAAATTTTAAAATTTAGGTTTAAAAGATTTAGATGAATTTCAAGTTTAAAAATATATACACACCCTTTTAAAAATTTTACTATTTTTATGAGATTCTTATGAATTTATTAGAAATCTATTTAAATTCACGAAATTCACTAGAATTTATAATGTTTTAAAATTTATCAAAATCTCAGGACACTTCTCGTCTAATTTTTCAATAAACATATACCCAATTAAGAAGTCAAAAATCAAATTTATTGGGAATGTATTATTTTATTCATGTCATTAATGATTTTTGTTTACTATAATTGCAACCATATCTTCAGGGTATAATTTGACCGAATTCAATGTGCTCCATTGTCAAAGGTTCAACTTTTCCTTTAAATAACTTAATTATTAATACATGGTATATATAATATTATCTTTACCACGTACACATGCGAATGGTTCCTTTTTCATTAAAGTAGCACATTTTGTTGAATTATACTAATGTCTCTTTAGCATTTAGTAAATCAATATTTATAAACAAACTGCTAATACAAATAATGAATAAAAAAGCATTATTGAGCTTTTACCTATCAAAGTAGAATTGTAGGGGGTCTATTAGGGAGAGGAGCTGAATGCTAAGAATATCTCCAAGAGACCATTTATTTATAAAGAGTATTTCATGCATTATAGAGATAATCTTTAAATTTAGAGAGTCATAATTTTTAAACATTTCAACAATACTCTTTATGTAGCACTTCTCAAGAAACATTTATTGATTAATTTCTTCTCATATTTTATTTAATATAATTTTTTATATGCCAATGACTAATTAATTTAAATATGGTTTGAATCGTTTAAAAAGTAGAGGTATTGAAATATGTAATTTATTAAATACAATCATTGTATATTAAGAATAGAAAGTGCATTTTTGTTCACTTATTTGAGCCATATTCTAAGCTTTTATGTCGTTTTAGAATTTGATTTTATTTAACTTGGGTTAATTTTATCTTATTTCAGTTTTGGACCCGTTTCAAAGCAATTGGAAAAGAAAGAATGATCAATTGGCCAATAAATGGAAGTTTGGGACTAATATGCATTTGAGTAAAAGTTGAATTACTAAAATCGAAATAATTTAATTTAGAGGACCAAGATGAAAGAAAGAATGAAGAAAATGACTAAAAGAAAAATTCGAGAAATTTTTATAATTGGGCACTCGTCCAGTCATATAGGTCGGGCGGTCGCCCGACCCTTAACCTTAATTATAGAGGCTATTTAGTATGCCTAAGCAGCCCTGCCCCGTTTATTACTGGGCGCCGCCCAGGCCAATTGGATAAAAAATTCTATTTCTTTCAGAATTCAATTCCAACAAGAAAACTTTTGTTTTGGCCATGATATGCATGATTTTCGGAGATCTTTTGGAACTCTTTAGAGGGATTATAAATATGAACTCTCAAAACATAATTAGGGTGTGGAAAATGAATTGCAAAATGAGGTAAAGAACAAATCAAGATCAAATCCAAGAAGTTTGAGATTGAATTAAAAACATTTCGGGTGATGAACAACATTTATATCTTTTGCTTTCTTCTTCATAGCATGTTAGGTTAGATGTATTTGTGCTAGGAGAACGATGAACCTAGTAACATGAATTTTTAATATTTAGTTTTACATATTTGATATTGAAAACGCGTTTTTGGATTTTGAATGATTTACATGATTATATTTTCTCTATGATTATTGTGCACGGTAATTGTATGAATTTAGTGGCCTATTTTATGCATTCAAAAGAAAGAAATATGCTCTTCATATATAAATTGTAATAGGGTCCGGCATGGGATCGAAATATACCGCTTTACTCTATGTAAATCTTTAAGTGTTCATAAAAATTCACGCACTCTTATATGTTCGCATCCGTCATAGAAATATAGTATGGTCATAGATGAGAGTATTTTTAACATTACTCGAGAGAGATTGTTAAATAAAATAGGAACATTGAATCGTCAAAATTCAATCGTGTTGTCAAAGTGTAGAACTAATGTTGAAAATGATTATTGCATGGGAATTCGGGGTCCTAATGCGTTTGTCATCTATTAAATACATCAATTTGTATTTAGTATAATTTGCAGTTAGTTTAGTTAATTTACTTATAATTATATAAGTAGATTAATTTATTCATAATTTTGTCACAAACAAATATCTCATATTATTCTTGTTTCGGTTATGGTCGTGATATTAAAATTGAACTAATCAATCGTTGTGGGACAATACTTGAATTCTAAATCTACTTTATTACTTGTTAACGAACCGTATACTTGCGGTTGTAATTCGAAATATTTTCGTGAACAATAATCACTGTGTATATATATAACATTAGCATCAAAGAGGCATGTTATCTTTTACTATTATCATCACAGATGTATGTTACTCGTGACCATTACCATCGCTGAGGCAATGTTTTGTGTTTCACATGTGCATGCGATTTTGACTTTGAATATTACATGTAATAACTAAGCAATGTTCGTGTTCACTTATGATTGTGACCATAATTGTGATATGCGGTGCTGAAGACCGTCTTTAGCATGTGATTGAAATTGAAATGATAATTGGTACTGTTGACCTCAAAAAATGCGTCAATAGAATCTCTTCCACCTTCCTTCTACGTAGATATCACCTGCATACTGAAACACCCTGTTAGGAGGAAAAGGCCACCGGTCGAGAAAAAAATTCGACAACTATTTGCACTCTGACGATCAAGTCAACGGCTGGACGATAGAAAAAGAAAGTGCAAGAGTGGGAGAGAGAATTTGGATAGGGTTAGAGAACATAGTTTATGTGGAATGAACTTATATATAAATAAATAAATAAATAAATGGGCCAAGTGGGCATGGTGGGCTGACTCCAAGCCCAATATGATGTTGCTTAATTAAATAGACTAATCCAATTCCAAGATACTGTTATTTAATTAAATATGTCCAATCAATTAAATAGTCGATGTCACGTCGGTCAATGTGGGATCCATCACGCGTATGCTATGTAATTTATAGATGTAACAATATTCCCCCAAGTCTAAGTCGTACATTCATGTACAGGTCGGATTTCGAAATATAAGCTGTCAAGTAGGTGAGGTCTTGTAGATTACCTCAGAAATATAAGTTTCTCTAATAAGTAATGACTTACGAACTACCTCGAAAATATACATCGATCCCAAATAAGCGATGGCTTACGAATTGCCTCGAAGATGTCGTATATAATTTGACAAAATATCGACAGCATCTCCTCTATAATATGGACTAAACCAACCTATAATATAATACAATATATCCACTGCACATGTACAAAATAAATTGGAGTCCAGTTGCCCCTCCAAATAATGACAATAAATGGAAATAGTGATAGTTTAAATTTCTCCAAAATATGATGTCCAGAAGATCTATCACGCATCGTAGTAAATCATATGCTTGCACAACTTAGTATAACAATATTGCTAATGTGAAGCGAGTAACATGTTGATAATGTAGATAACATGACATACATACTCGCAATAGTGAAAATAGTGTAGTACATGACATACATACTCGCAATACATGACATGCTAGCGGCAATAATGTAATGATACTAATACTAGTATCACATCAGTACTGTTACAACTATAAATTACGTGGCATACACGTGACGGAGTGGGTCCCACATTGACCGACGTGACATTGACTATTTAATTGATCAGAACTATTTAATTAAATAATAGCATCTTGGAATTGGATTAGTCTATTTAATCAAGCAACATCATATTGGGCTTGGAGCTCGACCCATCATGCCCACTTGGCCCATTTATTTCTTTATATGTTCATTTCATATAAGGTATGTTCTCTAACCTTATCCAAATCCCCCCTTCTTCTTTTGCACTCTATTTTTCTCTCGTTTGGCCGTTGACTTGACTGTCGGAGTGCAAATGATAATTGAACTTTTTTCTCTATCGGTGTCCCAGGTGGTAGGTTCTTTCCCACTTGTAACTTTTTGTTAGGATCTTGGGGATCTACTGGGAAACTTTCAAGTTCTTCCACAGGTGCGGTCTAGGATTCAGACTCAATGATACGCAGATCCAATTCATCGGGCATGGTTGAACGTTTGGCGGCATCTGTCATCTCGACATCTTCATGCCTAGGATTTAGTTCTTGAACGTCTATCATGCGAATGTCTACAAGCACCATGTTGACGTTCCTTAGTTCGGCCTTCCTTATGGAATTTAGGTAGCATTCCCGGGCTCCCATTTGGTCACCCTTCACAGTGGCAATTCCCTGCTCAGTAGGAAATTTCATACATAGGTGGTGAATAGAGGTGACTGTCCATAAATCTTTCAGAACAGGCCTTCCTAGAACCCCATGATAAGCCGACCGGCTATCCACTATCAGGAATTCCATGAAATTTAAAGTTGCTTGAGGCGGCTCTCCCATCTCCACGACAAGGGTGATTTTCTCCCACGGGATGATGCTATCCCTGGTGAAGCCATATATGGGGGTTGTGATGGGTGTTACTTTATGGTTGAAAATCATTTTGTCGAAGGTGGTTCCAAATAGGATATTGAAGGAGCTTCCATTATCGATCAACATTCGTTTTAACCCGTTTCGGGTCACGATTGCCTTTACTACAAGAGCATCACAGTGGGGATAGTGTATTCCCTCGGTATCCGCCTGAATGAAAGATATGGGGGGCAATGGTCTCCCTTGAGAACTGTTATCCACTATGTAACTCGTCATCGATGAGACCGTAGCTTCTCTTGCATAGTTCATTTGGGAGTTTCTCGTATCACCTCTAACATAAAGTCATGCAAAAATATTATCAATCTCGTGGATTGGATCATCTCTTTCATTAACCGGATGATTCATACGCTGTCGCTGCCCCTCCCTGTTGCGGTTCCTTCCTCGTCTTGGAGATGACTCCCGACGACGAGTTGTCTCTTCGCGCTTAGGCCTATGATCCTACCTTGGAGGGGACGTGTCTCTAAGGAGGTGGACATTTATTCTGTCATTTTGTAATTTCAATTGTCTTTGATGTAGAGCAATTTTTCTGCAATCTGCTGTATCGTGGCTCTAAGAATGATGGTAAGAGCAATACTGAGGGGTGTTTGGCCTATTTCTGGGCCCCTTTGCCTATATTCATTCTACTACGCATTGGTCCTGGGTTCCACATCTTCATAGGCCAATGTGGGAATGACATTTAGTATGGCCGTGGCCAGTGATTGCCCGGCGCTGGGGATAATTTCATTCCTAGCCTAGTTCCATTGGTGGTCCATTAGGTGGGAGGTTGGCCTTTTCCCACGTTGCTTCTGTGGAGGTGAGAGACCCTGCTGGCTCGATTTCGATGGTCAATTAATTCCTCATTAATGATTTTTTGCCTCATCATTTCGAGTAAAGCGTTATAGCTTGCGGGGTCCTGATTTTGCACGTCCCTCCAAAATAAGGTATTCATGTTCAAACCACCCTGCAGTGTAGATAATGATTCCCGATCTGTAACTTGAACAAGTATGTCATTTTTTCAGTGAAACAGGCCAAGAAGCTTTTCAATGTTTCTCCAGACTGCTGCTTCATGTCTTGAAGACGTTGGATGGGAGCTTATCCCTCTTTGCTTGCGGTAAATCTCCTTAGCAATGTAGTCTTAAATTGCGGCCAGCTCCGAATACTTCCTTGGGGTAGCCTACTGTACCAAATCTCAGTTGCTCTATTCAAGGTGAGGTGGAAGGTGGGGGAGGCGCTTCTCAGGCTCATGTGTGTTTTATAACTATTCAGGTGTTTGGCCGGGTCACCTCATCCATTGTACTTTTGTATTTTTGGTGGTACATAATGGCTTGGGACGTGTGCATTCCTCAATTCTTGTGAAAAAGGAAAGTTTTCATTGTATCATCTAAGTCATATGATCTTTGGGGATCTGAATCATCCTCATCGACCTGATATTTTGATGGGAGATGTGATGGGCCTGCCTGGTCTCTTGTTTCATCCCTCCCATGCTGTATATTTCTAGGCACAGTAACCTAGGAAGCATATCCCTGCCTTCCTTTCGCCTGCTGAGTTTCAGGAGGCGGTGGCTGAGGTCTACTTCTAGGCTCAAGTGGTGGTTGGAACGGCCTATGCCTAGGTCCTGTAGGGCTCATTCTGTCAAACACACTTTCGGACCTTTGTGGCATATACTCGGGTTCATATTCAGGGAGGGAAGACGTCCTCCATGTTTGCTTGGGCCTCAGTGGGTCGGCCGAAGACGTAATTTGAGGAGATGTCCACTCCTATTACCCTTTCATTGGGGGATACTTCTTGATTTTGCCTAGGGGATGGGACCCTTTGGCTTTGTGCCTCATCCTTTTGAGGATAATGTGGTGCATAATGGGGGATAGGAGGACCTCTCCAGCTTTGCATTTGTGTGAAAAGTTCCTGCATGGCCATGTTTTGGTATGTAATGTTCCTCATGTTGGCAGCCAGCCATTGTTGCTACCTCCCGGGTAAGTTGGTTAACTAACCTCATCCCCCCGCGCCTGTAATGGTGGTGAGGTCGCCACCGGGCAGCTAGGGTGGCCACTAGCGGAACCTCTTCAGTAGGATTTTCTCTCACCTCCAGGGCAGCATTTCACGGTCTGAGCACATCTCCTTTCAAAATCGTTTTCCAAGGGGAGTGACCAAATTGTTCCCAGCAAGCTTTTTCTACGGGGATGTTCGTGGCTTTAGTCGGATTTCCCACAAATGGCACAAATCTGTTGACCACAAAAAATGCGCCAACGGATATCGAGCCCACTCGTGTTTTGGCAAGCTAATTCCGGCATGTGTGACAGATTACTAGTAAAAAATGTCGGGTTAAAACGTGGGAGAAGCTTTTGACACGAGACAAATATGTTAAAGATCTGGTAAATATAAGAAAGAAAAGATACGATAATGAACGATTAAATAAGGAAATTGAATAAACTCCGATTTTACACAGAAATCATCTTCCAAATTGCAGTATCGAAAAGAGAGAGTATGTTTGTGTTTTTCTTCATCTTTCCTTGCTTTCTTTTTTCCAACCCCCTCTATGATACTGGAGGGTTTTATTTATAGTGTTACATGTACAATAGTGACTGTTGAATCGGTGACATGTGGCCTCATCTCCTTGACTAACACATTATCTCATAGGCATCATTTTGAACTATCCTAGCTTTGGGGCTCCTTAAATGCTTTTGAAGAGGGCAGCTAAACCATGCCCTGAGTTGACATGACTAGCCTTTCCATTCATTGCAACTGTCCAATCAATCATTCCAAGAAGATCCTTGGTACTTTAAGATTTTCCAATGTAGGTCATCATCGGTCATGTTTGAACCTCGGATTCTACGTTATTGAGCCTTGTCTTGAGGCTTGGGCTTCGGAGCTTCGGTTTGAACAAGTAGGGCTTTAATTCTTCTACCTGCATTTGGACCTCGACATTTTGAGGTGCTTTGGTAATATGCACTTTGGCAATGGTACCTCGAAAATACATTGGCCTTCGGCAATGGTGCCTCGAAATTACATTTGGGCTTCGGCAATGGTACCTCGGAGGCACGTTTGGGCTTCAACAATGGTTTTATGCAAATTGGGCTTCGGTCCTTGCTTTTAGTTTTGGGCCATTGGGCCTTGGCCAGTATGGGCGCAACACACCTCATCTAGGTTTAAGTTGTTAGAAGATCAACACATTTATTTACTTAATTTCAATCTTTAACACGATTCATCATCCACAGATTGAGATTGTTCGTTTACCATAAGTTTTCTCTCATATATATTTTTCATAAATAAGTACTTACAAGGCTTAAACTTAAGACAAGCATATACTCTAATACCATCTCGAACTATCTTATCTAAATGTTAATGTCGAATTCCTTTACGGATCACATAAATATGTGACGTTAATAGACTTTGGCATCAAACATGATATAAATTCTTTGTAACCTTCTTTTTCGTCTTATCCAAAACTTAGTTTTGTCATGGATCTCCTATCCCCCGCACAACCATTCCATGCCCCCTGCTGTCGGGTCTCTATCTAATATCCTTGTATCCATGGCAGGCCGTACCTTTGGGCAATTCGCGGCACAGTTTAAAAAATTATTATATAGTAATTTCCCTTTTGAAATTGAATATCAGATTTAAGTTAATGAAAATACAAATAGTTTTGAAGCACAAGGACACTATTTAAAATTCGGTATACAGTTTTCTTATCTAATCGGAGCCTCTCGTTTTTCTGATTTTGCTAACATCCTTCAATGAAAAGGTCGAGCAAAGGAAATATTGGAAAATAAAACATTTGTAATTGTTGATGCTATAGCAAAGGTAATTTACTTATAAGTTAATGTGTAGATCAAACATTATTGAACAACATAAAAAAGTTAAAATACTATCTTTTGTATCGTTTAATATTATTTATCAAACATGTTGTTCGTATATAGAGGTTGTTCAAGTAACTTGTATTGTTGACAATGATTTGACGGTAATCGTTGACATATGTCAATCGAAGATTATCGATAACAATGTCATTGATAAAGTCGACAATCATAAAAAGTACCCAGCACGCTAGAAGCCCTTTATATATATCAGATGGAGTTTAAATTTTTTATTGCTCAATTTGTTAATGAAATTTTGTTCATATATTAAATTTATTAGTTAATATATATATTTTTATACTAATGTTCGTAATGCTAAATTTTTAGTTATAGAATTATCGAAAAAAATTATTGAATCTATATTTCTTATTTCATTGCTTAATTTTGTGATGGATTTTATATTGATAATTAAATTTTCTAAGACAATTTTATAAAAAAATTATCATAGGCAAAAAACTTTATAATCAATTTTAAATTATTAATTTTAAGTGTTATTTTATTACACGTGGACTTTTTCCGTATCAAATATCTTGACGTCACATTATCACCCGTCGTCACGTATCTCACAAACCTAGGTATGGCAAAACGACCCATTAACTCGATACCAACGGGCCCCGCCCCGAATGGGGCGGGGATTACTCGCCTAACCAGGTAAACGGGGCGGGGACCTGACGAGAGTTATTGCCCCGAAGCGGGTACGGACGTGGATGGGAAACATAGCCTCTGCCCTGCTACTCGCTGATTTAAACTTAATTTTGAATTTAAGCTTTTTATCAAACAAAAATAAAAGATTTATCATCATTTTTAAAGAGAAAATATGTTATTCATAACAAATTGAAAAAAAAAGTAATAATATTTATTAATTAAAAATATAAAACAAAATAAAAGCAAAAAGTAAAATACATAAAAAAAGAAAAAGAAAAAATAAATAGGGCAATAAATATGGCAGGGGACCTGTCCTACCCTGTTCCGCTTTAATCGGGTATGAGGACGTGATAAGACGACGAAAATACCCGACAGGACGGGGTGAAAATGACTGACCCGTCCCATACCCACCCCATTGTTATCCCTACGCAAACCTGCATCTTTGTAAATCTTCCTTCCCCCAACAAACTCTAAATTGTTAAATAAATGAATTTGATTTTCGTTAAATATGTATAAATGTGAAAATATAATTATTTTCGAAATTCTTCACTCACTCACCATATCAACTCATGTATTTTCTCAAGATTTTTCTTATCAGATTGCAATTGATTGTAGTGTCGAGGCCTCGATAGAATTAGTTAGCATCACTTATTTCATGGAACATGTAGTCTTTATTTTTGGACACATGTTCATTTTTGGATATATCATTTTTGCATCATTTGTAGATAGCTAGAGGGCCGGCTAGGTATTTTGCATCCATATGTTGTTTAACTTGTAAAAGTTCGAGAATTCGGCTTATCTTTATTGAATTTTTTTGTTGTGGTTAATGAAAGGGAAAATGGTTCCAATTTATGGTGATTATTGTGTGAATATGTTGTATTTCATTATAGGTAGGTTAGTCCAAATTACTAGGGAGATAGCTGAAATTTTCTAAAAAAAATAAGTCATAATAAGTTGCTTATTCTAGTAGCCTTCGGGTTGGGTCCAACTTCTTGTTGATATCGGTCAATAGTGCACGTCACGTTCTAGGTCCATTAGTATTCAAGGCGTAACAGTTAAACTTTGATATTGAATAAACTAATATTTTCTTCCTCGAAATTTTCTTTACTCTCCCTCTTCTTCTCTTTCTTCTATCTCTTCCTCTCTCTTTTTTTCAATATCGCTCTTGTTAGATTGTGTTCTACATGACACTGTCTTTATATTCTGATGGTAAACTGTCAAGAATAGTAGTGGTCAAGTCTTCAGTGTGCATAGGGAAATCAAGAAAAGCAAGTTCATCAATTTTTCTTTTGAGATGCTGAATATATTAAGTAATGGATTGAGTTCCATTTATGTTGTATTGGCAATTTAGGATTTCATTTGCATTATTCGACCACGAGATGGTTTGGCATAAGTAGTGGCTAGGGTAACCCAAGCATCACGAAATGAGGTGGAGGAAGCAATAAAAGGAAAGATATTAGGGCAGAGAGATCTAACCTTGACATTAAGAATGAGTTGACCTTGATGAATACGAAGTGAGTAGTCCGGATTTTCAATGGTTAGGGTGTTGTTAGTGAGAGTTTGACGTGGACACGGGTAACGGTCATCAACAAAACCCATGGGCGGACCCGGGGGGTCCTGGGGGGCAGGTGCCCCCGAACTTTTGAGATTTTTTTTTTTTTTTTTTATAAAATCACGTTTGGTATCGATTGAAATTTAAATTTTAATTTAAATCAAAGTTAACAATAAATTTTAATAACATATTTCATGGAATCCATAACTGTTTAATTTTTATCAAAATTTACTAAAAAATTGATTTTAAT
>CAIGRT010115721.1:0-13701 GCA_903798405.1 Fraxinus platypoda | reverse complement strand
TCCTAACAATAAAAGTATTTAGTCAGTCATAACGTTGAAATTAAACATGCAAAAGTGGAAAGACATCACCAAAAATTGACTAAACGTGAAGTTATATTTCTCAATTTCAGCCCCTGCTTTTGTCCACTTAGCTGCCTCTGTTTTCTCCACTTTCTGCCCGTGTGTATGTGTATATATAAATGAAAGCAAAAGCCCCTATTTTTCTTCCTTCCAAGCAGTAATCTTTAACTTTTTCATCTTCTCTTTTTTTTTTTTTTCCTTTCTTTTTTGTTTCCTCCTGCGTGTGTATATATATAATGTTTTCCACCAAAACTGTCGGCTCCTTCTTTTGTACGTGAATGTGTGTATTTATCATTCAAAAGTGGCCTCTCTTTTCTTTTTATTTTATCACATGCTGTCGTCCCTTTCTCTAATCCAGAAGCTGTCGACTTTTTCTTCCCTTTGTGTGTATATATTTTTCTTTCAAAACTGTCGGCCTCCCTTGTAATTTCTGCCCTTGTATCATATATATTGCAGCCAATAAAAGCCTAAGTTGAAGCCCATTATTGAGGTGTTTGTCTTCAAGTCATCATGCTTTCTAAATAATGTAATTTAGTCCATTGGATTTCTATTTATTTGTGCAGTATAAATCAATTTAGTCCCCGTACTTTGAATGTTGCCATGTTTCCGCTATTTTGTATTATTTTCTTCAATTCTTCATTAAACATAAAAGTTTACCTAAAAATACAATTTACATAAATTAGGTGGAATTTAATTCAAAAGACAATAAAATGTCATGATTTAGCGCCACGAATAAGTGTAAAAACTACACTTATCACATAGCAACGAGCTTCACTACAAATTTGTCCAGACTCATACTCGAAGCACTCATTGCAAATTTGCCCAATCACCCACAGCACCTCAAAGGGCTCTACCTAATACAAATGGCATATTGTTGTTTGTCAACTAGTATCCCTTCCGAGCCAAATGGTTCCACTTTCTTACCCAAATTGTCATCCTGTATTTCCAAAAATTTGTTGGCATGTAAAAAAAATATTCCCATTGAAAGCCAATATAGTAGGACTCTTCTTCTGCAAAATGCAGCCAGGATTTCACTATCACATATTAACATTGACTTTTCTCATTTTATGGTCAGCATTTCCATATTCATCTTTCAAAGTATCTTGGTTGATTTGGGCCTTATCCAATCCTTAATGTTCAATTCCGTCATAAGTGTTCACCTCCTTCTAAACTAACTCAAAAATGTTCAATCCCCCATCATTGATGAAGAACCATCTGATGCAACCGCTATAGAAGATTGAGATCCAAAGTTGAAAGAAAACATTCTAGCAAACATCTTACCCTTTGTTAGCGTAAGTGTATGATTTTCATAAGTCGTCCCTGCCACAATCTCTTATTCTATCCATTCTTCCGGTATATCTACGACCTCAATGTTGAAATAGGTGGGACAAAATAAGCCTCACTAAAATCAACATTATGTGCCTTTCATGGGTGAAAGGGATGAATAGATTATCGACGTCAACAAAGTCCCCATCCACCATTAACTCGTTGACAAATAAGCCTTTGCATCCGTTGGGCCATCCTGATGGAAGATCATCCACATGCTGCATCGACAATTTTATCTGTTGATGCAAATGTTCATTTTTTGTGAAGTGATACGATAGGACCAATCGTAGACATAGTTATGTTTTCACGTCACGTAAGATTGCTTTCGGCTTCGGGGATTTTACAAACTTCAGGACGTAGCTAGACTCTGATACCAACCTGATGCAGTGGAATTTGTTGAAGAACAGACAAGAACATGCGATCTAGCCTTGTTGGTTCCAAATGAATACCTTGACATGATCGACATTCTAGTTTCTGTTGATTCCTCGTCATATCAGAAAAATAGGCATAAATAATCGATGATCACGCATGAATACCGATGATTTGGACGCGTTGATTTAATATCAAGTATTGGAAAAATCCAAGTCTGTAATTCTTATTCAATCAATAACCTCCTCTTAACGTCTAGTAAAAGACTTATTTATACCATAATGCCTAAAGCTATAAATGGAAATTGAATTCAAAATACAAGTGGAAATGGAAATATTATAGCTTCATTTTTGTTCAAGCAGTGTCCCTCATGATCTGCAATAGGAGAACGAATTCAAGAATAAAATATCTTGCATTGATTAAACCTCAACCAAACCTCAATCTTCATCATTTCTGGATTGTATCTTTATAACGTAGTTGATCATTTGATTTTCCGCAAGTGTACGGTATCGCGAACAAGTAATAAAGTGATAATATGATTTCTTTCCTACGAGGACTATGTACTTAATCTAGAATCAATTAATTTCAACTTTAATCGAATAGAAAATTTTGTTGAAGAATTTATGCTAAATTAACTAATTAAACTAATTATTATATTGAGCAATTTATAAAGTTTTTGTAAATTTTGATGTGATATTACTAAGACCTTGAAGGCCCCGTTATTAATCTGTTGCAATACAAATCAATAGCATGACAATATGTGCACATTTTTGTTGATCAATGTTCCTAAATTAAATATAAGCATCTCTCTATGTCAATTACATATATTATCTCATTTGACGTTCCTATATCTCTATGAAAGATGCCAAAAGTCATTAAATCCTATAACAGTCATCCAAGAATAAACACATATTGAGCATCAAATTATGAAACTTATATTAAAAAAGTCATAACAAAGGTTCATCAATGTATTAGCAATTGAAAAATTAGCCTAACATTACAAAATTACAAGAAATCATAATTAATTTGTAAAACATCACCCGGATTTTGATTAAGTGAAGAGGAAGATGATGAATCTTGAAATCATGAATCTCTTCAATGATTTCTTGATGAATTCTAGTTGCGACTTTCCTTCGTTGACCAAGAAACCAAGCTTTGATTGTCAATGAATTGATTCTTGCAACTACCTTGTGATTTGCTCAAAAGATTGATGATTTTGGCCTCTTCGATATAATAAATTGATGAAACATATGCTGGAGAGGTTCTCTCAATTATGTGCCCACATTCAATATTTATAGAGGTTGAAAATAGGTCAAAAATCGTGCAAAAATTGGTTTACGAATAGAGTTTGAAGCAAAATAGGAAAACAGCCTCGATGGTCCCTGTTGAATCGCACGTGCTGGCCAATGTATTCACCTGACATGTGCCGTTGTGCACTTTTGCTCTCGAGATGGTTTTCATAGAGGTGCGCGCGCTGCTTAAGGTTTTGTGGGTTTTGCAGTTTGGTCCTCGAATTTGATTCTTGATCTATTTAAGTCTTGTTTTCTTACAAATTCAATCCTTCAACTTCTAATCGCAACCAATTGATCTCGTAAACTCTTGATTCATCATTTTTTTAGTCTGAACCAACTATTGAAAAGTTATAATTGAGTCCTCAAACTTTGAATTTCACCAATTTTCGCCAATTTCACTTTCACTTTCAATCATTGAGTTTTTCCTAATAAATAAAATATAAACTAAATTAAGCTATAATTTATCAAAAGAACAACAAAATGTCAACATTTTAAAGCCCCAATAAGTGTATAGAATACACTTATCAACAATCATACTCTTCATTATCATATGTAGAGTATAGTGTGTCTCTAGCTCCTGATCAATTTTAAATTCGCTATTTGAAAAAGATTTTGTAAATTTATTATCATACCCTTTGTTTGGTAGGACCATAATCATGGTCTCCATGATTGTACCAAAAAAGGCCCCAGCATTTTCCTTCGTGCCCAGATAGAAAGGTAGTGTTTGTGCTCTGACCTCACTCATGACTCTGCCTTCAACACAACGATAGGACATCCTCTTTATTAGCACCCCACCATTCCACCTACAACTACATATTGCTTCTATCAATTTCAATTGAGGCCATAAAATCACCTTCCACATGTCGCTCCAGAATACTTGAAATCAAAACCTCTTTATTCTTGCACTAACTCCTATTGGCTTGGTTGATCGAGCTAGACTATGATTTATGTGCTTGTTGACCATCTGAATTTTTTAAAGATCCACCAATAACACTTTGAATTTATATGCTTGTCGACCCTTGGAAGAAATGCTATTATGGTGCAAAAAGAAGCGATACCCCACCTACCTTTTAATGAACTTTCAAGAATGAAGCACCCATGGATGGAGTATCAGTTTTGTACACTTTGGTTACTGAAACTTCTTTATTCTGGATGGAGAATCTTACGAAACCCTGGGAATATAGAACGGTGCATACTGTTTGCGACCTTACGATTACTTTGTGTGGCCTATTTGTGCACTTTAGTTGTTCTGTTTTTCAAAATGTCTTCACATTTTGAAGTTAGAATTTTCAATGGGAAATGAAAATTTTCAATTTAGCAACAAAATATGAAGGGATTTTGATTCAACAAAAAGTCTCAAAAGCTATAAATGGCAAATTTTCTGCAAATTTGACAGAAGTACAAAAAGGGGAATATGATGAAATTGCTTACATTTCAATTATTTTACACATATCTGACACTGTTTTGAGAAAAGTTGGAAAACTTGATTCTACAAAAGAATTTTGGAAAAAGTTGGAGGACTTATATTTGCTTAAGTCTACTCCTGATAAATTGTACTTGCTTGAAAGATTTTTCAGTTTTAAAATGGATCCTTCAAAAGATTTTGATGATAATCTGGATATTTTCAACAAACATGTTCAAGATATCGTTAATTGTGATGAGAAAGTGTCTGAAACGTATAAGGCCATTATTTTATTGCATTCTATGCCCGATTCATATGGAGAGGTTAAAAATACAATTAATTATGGTAGGGACACTTTAGCTCCTGAGATTGTCATAGATTTCCTTAGGAGTAAGGAGATAGAGATTAATGCTGAAAAAGAGAATAAGAAAAGTGATGAGTTGCATATGATGAGGAGTAGAATGAAGTTTAAGCAGATGAATTTGGGTAGAATTCAAGACAATAGTGATTAGAGTAGTGACTCGAGTGATGATGGTGGCAATAAGAAAGGCAAGAAATGGGACATGTCTAGTGGTAGACAATGTTACAGTTGTGGTAAGGCTGGACATTTTATTAAGGACTATTCCAAGAAAAAGGATAAGCAGAAGGGTAAGTTGAGAGACAAGACGAATGTAGTTTTAGTGTCGAGTGATGACCCTAGTGAGGTTTATTGAGAGTAAACCTAGTTACTGCATGTGCATCCGTGTGTAATCCTTTCTGCATGTGTGTGATTGCTTAATTTTGTTGCATGATTATATGTGCATTTTAATGTGTTTGATATGTGCATTTGCATGAATTTGAGAGTAATTTAATTACTTGGTGTAATTGTTTGCATGCATAGTAGGTTAAGATGCATTAGCAATATGTGTGTTGAGTGTCTATTGGTGATGTTGAGTATAGATGTCTAGAGGTACATTGGTGATTTGTACCACAGATGTGGAGTGTGACATTTGGATCACGAGTGGAGATGTGATTAAATGTTGGAATCCTTTATCTGTGAAGAGACTCTGATCAAGTGGAGTGTGAGAGAGACACTTATATCACTTTTGTTAGGTGGAGACCCATTATCCATTTAGGTTAGGAGAAGTGATGTGGTGATAGAAGATTATATCAACGACTTGGGATCTATATAGGTCTACCGTTAGACATGAGTTGAGTGATCGATCTAGTGAGCATGGTGAGTGATGAGAGGAGATATGTGTTCTCGAGGTATATACAACAAGGAATGGGATATGATAAGTGTGATGAGATCCTTTTTGGTGTGGTCATTTATGCATTTGTTGAATATGTGTTTTGACCGTTTGATTGATTGACTTAGTGCTAATATGTTGTTCTATGTGAACGTATTTTGGAAAAGATATGTGGATTATCCTATGTTATATCTCCATCGCATAATTACTCTTGATTGATTACTATGATTATCTACTTCTACTTGGGTATTTGTTTGTGACCTTAGCCCTGGTGAGTACATGGAGCAAGTATATTATGTGTTTCGGGTCCGAAACACAAAGTAAGGTCTGTGATTCCAATTTTATTGGTTACCTTGATTATGCAAGCGTAACTTTATGTTTTTTGATTGTTTGCAAGTTGATTGGGTATCAAATTGGAGATTTGTTGGGTTTTAATACCCAATAAATCCCGAGCGATGATGTTACACCGATGTTGGATAAATTGAAATATTGACACCTCAATGGAATTACCCAAACCTAGAACTATTTGGGCTATTGGAGATACCCTAATTTGGTTAGAGCTGCTCGTGGCCTATTTCCCCACTTCTTAGATGGCTTATAACACTCATATGTTGATTTAGACTTGACCTTTTTCTCTCTATACATAATGTACCTTATATATTTGCTGCCCATTTTTGTGATGTTTAAGTGTGTTATTCCTATCCTCAAAAGAGAGAATTCTGCTTCTTCATTGTCTCTTTCATTCAGTTTTCTTCTTCCTTTTGCCTTTGTGACTGCTTGAGTGGGTGCATATGTAGCTGTAATAACACCGTCACTTTGTGTCCTTTGTAGGTGCAACCATAGCAACCGAAGTGTGGGAAAATAGTCGTGGTTTTTGGGTCGTTAATTGAGGTGGTCGATTTCGGTTAGATTGATAAACTGAGCCCGGATTCCACAAATCAAAGATCAATTCCGCTACAGCAAACTCACGGACACTCTTAAAAACCATTATCATCAACACAAGTTTGCCAATTATCAACCACGATTTGTATATCCATCATAAGCACCATCTTGCAGGTTATGTAAAGGATACCAAGCAATCAATGAGACCGGTCCAAATTAGTTAGCATTAGATTTTAATTTTGTACAGTTAGATTCAGTTAATATTTTTTTCCAGTCATGTATCGCACATATACATTGCAAAAGAAGAAATTAATGGAAGTGTGAATAACTATTATACAATCTAAACATTCTTCAGCCAAGCAAAACTGTCTCAAAGTAGTGAAACTGCTGAATATATAATTACTAATCTTCATCATTGCGGCCTTAACAATATACAATGTATAATATAAATTCCGCACAAAATTCCCGATAAAAAGAGCTCATTGGAGAAACTTCATATTAACAGTACATCCTCAGCCATGAATGGTCCGTGTTGGGAAAAATATGTGTGCAACATGATTTATATTCAACTGATGTGAATTCTTTATTTTTTGGGTTGAGCTTCTGTGTAATATATGTGTTCGATGGAATCTTATTTCAATGGATGAAATGAAATGTTGAGAATTGTGTTTAAATTCAATAAATTCACGTGCATCTTCTATTTTAGTGCAGAGGCCTTCAACATGTTCTATGATATCACCAAGTTATGAAAGATAAAGAGATGATGAAAAGCAGATAGAGAATTGGACATGGAATTGGCATATAAAAGAAAGGCTTGTGATAGTCAATCACATGAAGTTGCGCTTGAAGAAATTAATTCCCCATCTGCTGTATATATTAAAAGGCTCGACACCATAATTTGTATTATTAAAGCATTAGCCACTGGTCTTTCTTTTTATTCAAGACTTGTTTGAGTCCCATTTTTGAATAGTGTATTGATGGGAAATGTGTGGTTAAAAAACAAGGAAAAATTTTGGATTTACATGTGATATTATTTTATTGAAAAATGTGTGGTTGAAATGAGGTCAAAACACTGTTTAAGAATACATTTTTTTTTTCAAAAAATGGGGCTCAAACAAAGGCCCGGTCATATCTTTGTTCTCGCTCGCGTTTGAACACATTAGTGAACTGGCTTAAGATTCGGGGATTTCAAAAGAAAGAATATTGTTGTCGTCATATTATAATGTCCAATAATTCTTGTGTTTCAATGGAAGTAGCACACTAAGGGTCTGTTTGTTTGCCATTTTCCAATTCATTTGTAGAAAAATTTGGACCGTTAGTGGGCCCACTTGTGAGATACAAGGTCAAATATTGCGGTTGAAATTGACAAGTAACGGCTCTATTTCTCATTTTTTTTGTCCAAATAATGCACCCCAAATGGGGGCTAAGAATCCAAATTATTAATGGACTTTCTTCATCGACTTCTCAAGAGTTCCTAATATTAGGAGTGTGTTTGGTAGGAATTTTTGGGGGATTAATTGATTTTTGAATAGTGATATGATGGGAAATGTGTAGTTGAAAAAGAAGAAAAAAATATTGATGTGATGGAAAATATTATTTTATTGAAGAATGTGTGGTTGAAAATGAGAATTGATTTACTGTAGAAAATGAGAATTTGTACCAAACAGACTCTAGGATTATTTTTGGGAGCCGCTATTTTATCCACCACCATTCTTATATATCTATTCACTTTTTAGAAAAAAAAATCTATTTTACATTTTAAGTGTGTGCAAATTTACTTAAATAAAATCAAATAAAAGTTATGACTCTAAATTCAAATACCTACATCAATAGAACAAAATGCACAGAAAAATTCAAAGGAATTTTAAAAAATCCCTACAAAAAATACAAGCTTATCGTACTCAAATCTACTACTAAATTTCTTACCTTAAGCTATTAAATAAAATACAAAAGAGTAATGCTATTCATCTCCACTGGAGATGAAAACACAGTCTACGTGGCGTTAATGTGGCATTAAATAATAGGTGAAATTAAATAAGTCATTTAATTTCACCTTTCATTTAACCTATCATTTAAAGCCACCTAAACTGTGTTTTCATCCCCACTGAGGATGAATAACATTACTCAATACAAAAAGAGCACATACAAACGCGAAAAACACATTGAAGGTGTAACAATGAAAGAAAACCAAAATTACTTGCAACATTCCGAGGAGCCGACAAAAGTTTTTTGTTCTCTATAATTTTCTTGGAATGGCGAACCTGAGAACCAAAATCAATTTTTTTTTTATTTTTATTTTTCTCCTTATCTTCACATTGAATGTAATGAAATTTACTGAAGTGCCACCATTAGCTTTAGTCTGAATTGTTTCTAGAGTAAGTTACCTAATCTGTTAAAAATAGCATTGTATAAAGTCGTCGGTTTGAATGCAATTCTTTGACGGTCGATATCCTAAAACACGAAAGTTGTTAGTTGTAAAATAGTTTCGTCTCAATAGGAGTTCCATAATAGCCTCTCTAATCATTTTCGTGCCATTGAGTACTTTCAACTACATCTAATGGGAAACATCAAAGACAAGAATGACTGGAAAGACACTTTGGATTACTAGTATTGGGAGAGGTGGGCCCAAGATTTATTAATCCTTACTAATTATTGCTGTTTTAGATTTTTTCCTTGTTTAATCTTCAAATGCACTGAACTTGTGATTTTCTGGCAATCTTATCTCTTGATGACTGAAAATGATGTGCCAAACGTGGATCAACTTAATATGATTTCCGTAGAGTAATTGCTAGAATATGCATAAATTTTTATTGGTTGAACTTTGAAATGTATTAGGGAGAATTCATTCAATTCGACCTTTAGTAGGGGACCTTTTGCCCCATTAATAGGCCTTTTCAATAAGCAATTTGGCCATTTAAAATTATAATAGCTACATTATTGATCTCAAAGTATGTGCCACCCCTCATATTTAATGTTTCTAATTGGTTGTTGAGGACAACCAAGCAGGTCATTGGACTTTGCTACACTTACATAATTTTTTTACATAATCTTTTACCTATTACTCACAATAGGAGGTAGGGGTCACGGGTCGACATTATTTAATACATGTGGGGGCCGCGCCCCATGTGAGAGGGGGGAACGGTTCGGTAAACCCCCCTCGGCACACCAGCATTTTTCGCAGGTCATTATACTATTTAGGTTGTAGTTGTGATCTAGATCATGATTACATATCACTGAGGTAATCGTTGCTTATTTTTTTCTTGGTGTAAGATGAGGTGTTAATGTCATAGGTGTCACTTGTAATTTGGGAGTGGCCGTACATGTGGCGATGATATCATATAGGAGACATTTATTCAGGATTGTAGTGATAATATTTCTGGATGACGAAGGCAATGGACAGAACTGACCTTACAATTTCCTTAGTCCGTTCTCTTTGAGTTAGTTATCGTTTTCTTATAAGCTCTACTTCTTAAATTATGGTGGATCTGATGTGGTCGTGAGTTCAAACATTTTATACTTTTAGCAATTGACTGAGTGGCCTTATAATCACCTTTCTTTCAAAATAAGTTGCAAACTTAAAAAATTTTATTTATAATACAGACTTCAACATTAATTAAACGCAAGACAGTCTAAAACGGTACACAACTCCAAGACAACATGCCAGCAAGACAATCTAGAAGATACACAAGACTCCAAGAGAGCATGCAAGCAAGACAAGCTACAAGATTACACAAAACATAGTCGGTCGAGTGTCGGATAGATATCCGGATTTAGGATAGATTTGGAGGGGGATAGTGTTGAAGGACCTTCTTCCAAGATGGCCTATTGCTGATATCATCCCACCATGCACTCAGATGTTTCCTATCCCTTATCACATGCTCCTTTCCAAGAGGATCCATAAGGAACTGAACAAATGGAAGGTGGCTTAAATCAGCAAGGCTAAAGAAATCACCAGCCAAGTACTTGCTCTTTGATAGCCTCTCTTCATAGATATCCAAAACTTTGTGAAGTTTCTCTTCACTTTCTTGGATGAGCTTTTGGTCAGCTGTAATCCCCAGCTTGGAGCTAAACATTATATGAATTACTAAATTGTCAACTGGTGGGTCGAATTCGTGTGCTTCGACTTCTAGCCATTGCTCTACCTGACCTCTTTCCTCCACTGTCTTTCCCAACAATTCAGTCCCTTGAGACCTGTATTTTTCTGCATAGTACCTCATGATAGCCCTGGATTCTGCACAAGTCCGAACAACTAATTACATCCCTCTAGCTCTAAAAATAAAGAAAGAATTAATTTGTCCAACCAAGAAAGACATTGGAATTTTTGATAAAAATTTAATTACCAAAAAGAGTGTAATCTCCATCTTGTATGACAGGAATACGCCCGAAAGGCTGCCAGTTTGCAAGTCAAAATAAAAAAGTAAATTGATTAAGCATATATATATATATATATAATAGAAATAGAAATCCTAATAAACCAGGTAAATTAATGAACCTGCAACTGGAGATAGTGAGGTGTTTTATTCTCTCCATTGAAGATGCCAATTGGGGCAACCTCGAAATCGACCCCCTTCTCAATAAGACATGCAATCACACGCTTGGGGGAAGCATAGTTGTGGCCATATACCTTCACCACCATTGCCGCTATCTCTCTCTCTCTCTCTCTCTCTGCAAGCAGAAATTGAAATGGGCATAGTGGGTTCAAGTATACTCAATATATATATATATACATATATTGCACTGTGAATGACTTTAATAATTGAATAATGCTATCTATTGCTACCGACGTTATAACATTAGTTTAATGAAATTATTTGATAGGTTTAATTAAATATAGAATGACTTAATTAAATGTATATATCATTTAATGTTACGATATTGTAACATTAGTGGTACTAAATAAAATTTCTTTTGCTAAATACCAGTAATTTTTACTATTTGGACGCGTTTGTTAAATGCTTATTCCCACCTTACTATTCATGTTGATGACTAGAATAGTGGCAACTTATTCCAAGATAACTTTAATGAATCAATTGTAGATGCCGGTGTTTACTTCTTGAAAATAATAATTATTGAAAACGTTTTGAAAACTTCAAAAAGGTTTTCTATTATTTTATTTTATTTCTTAATTAAATTTGAAAATTTCAATGAAACTTCAAAGAAACTCTAGAGAACCTTTCGATCAAAATATTTGAAAACTTGAATTAAGAATTAAACATTATTATGGTTTTCTTGTTGATTTAAACTAAAAATTAACTTAGCTTGGGGCTTCAACTAGGAAAAAAAAAATTTATGACTTTACTTGTTATACAACAAAAAAACTAAAATATATTAAATTAGAGGAAATTGCACCCCATGTCACTTTTTGAATTGTCATTTTTCAAAGATGTCTCTTTTTTATAATCTTTATAAGAATGTCACTTTTGAACATGTCTATAATTTAAGAATTATGCTAGATGTACACCTCATAGTGTACATAATGGATTACACCCCTCTCACATGGAGGGGGCCCACGAATATTTTATTATGTGTGGGCCCCCTCTCCATGTGAGAGGGGTGTAAATAATTGTGTAAAGGATTNTTTAAGAATTATGCTAGATGTACACCTCATAGTGTACATAATGAATTACACCCCTTTCACATGGAGGGGAACCCACGAATATTTTATTTTGTGTGGGGCCCCCTCCATGTGAGGGGGGTGTAATCCATTATGTAGATGATTATGTACATCTAGCATAATTCATAATTTAAATATCTTGTATGTCCTTAATTAGATGTGATTTGACTAGATGAGAAATAGTACAAAAAAATAGAAAAATATCACATCAAATCAACCCCAATCCTCATGAGCCCCCCACTTTATAAACCTATTTCCTCTATTTTGTGTGTCTTCTCCCCCATTTTGTGCGTTTTCTTTTTCACGGCTCAACTGATACCCCACTTCATTTCAAATTTTCTCTTCTTCTTCCTCAAGAATTTCATCCTCCTCCATTTTGAACCCTGCTACTCCCATTCTACTAGCAAGACTCCCCATCCACAACAATCGAAGTCATTTCCACTTCTTTATCCAGCGGTCCATTTTTCGTTCCATAGAATAAATCAAAAGAGGTAAAAATACTTTTAATTTCTTTAAATTTTAAATATTTTGAATAATTTTTTTATGTTTTTGTGTTATGGCTGGAATCGATTTTGATTTTAGGAAAAAAAAAATTGTTATTTAGGGTTTGATTTAAGGTGTGTTTGAGCCACATTATTTTGAAAAAATATATTTTAATAAGATTTCAGTGCATGGATCGTGATAGAGTGATATTACTTGTAACTACGATTGAAGTGGTTTTGTTCTCTCGTCACTTTCATTCGTCATCTACATGCACAAACTATCCCCATACGACATGATGAATCTCAAATTATTACTTATTCCTAAAAATTTGATATAGCAATGATAAGCATTCAACACAATTAATGTATTGTACTTTTAATAACATACAAGTGACACTTACGAATCAATTATACGAAACAATAGCAAATCAGTGAGATCGACAGTTTAAATGTCTTTCCCGAGATTTACTAAGTGTAGAGTTCGACATTTTAACTTATCAGTTAGCTGGCAACATATTATAATTTTTTTTTTTTTTTTTTGTTTACTCTATTGCTCATTGTATATTAGATATATTCAAAGGTTTTTTTTTCATAAGTCAAAACATCACATCATGACATTAATTAGCATTAAATGCTTGCAATAATGAGTAACAAATGCACTCAAAAATGTATCTCCAAGGGTGATTTAGATATTTCACACCCAAAAAGTAACTTTTTTTAGCCTCCTTTATAAAAGTGACAATTTTTTGTGCATTTTTAAGTTTTGTGACATATAGCCCCTATTTGATGCACATTTTGGGAGTAAGAATGCATTTTTACTGTTGATGTGATGTGAAATATGTGGTTGAAAAAGAAGAAAAAATTATTGATGTTATGTGAAATATTATTTTATTAAAAAATGAGTAGAAGAATGAGAATGAGAAAAATAATGTGGCTCAAACAAGGGCATATACAAATTCTCCAATGTATTATTATATTGGTAGTGGGTCGTGTAACCTTTTCTCGAGGCTGATGACGTGGGAGATGTGTCATGTGGGATTTCTAT
>CAIGRT010115707.1:0-10942 GCA_903798405.1 Fraxinus platypoda | reverse complement strand
CTCAAGATAGGAAGGATGTGAAACTGATGCATTGTAGCTTTGAGGACCAATGTGCTGATATTTTCACTAAGTCATTGCCTAAAGGAAGATTTGAAACATTGAGGAGTTGCCTTAGTGTTGCCAACAAAAGTCTCAAGGAGGAGTATTGACATTTAGCATTGATACATTTGTTGTCATTAGTCCTATATTTTTGATATACTAAATTCTAGCTTACGTTGTATTTTACAAGCTAAGTAAAGTAAGGTGCTGTAGTGATAAAGCAGCTGTCAAATGTGTAAGGTGGTAGTAGGTAAAAATAGTGGTTGGTTAGACACTTTTGTGATGTAAAAGAATGATGGCTGCTATATATGTTTCAGCCGATTTTCTTACTTAACTATGTATGAATGAAAATTGATATTTTTCCATCTCTTTGAGTTCAGATAACAACAATCTTAACAACCAAATTGAGAGTTCTAAAAGGGGTGTAATCATAAATGGGGATATGTTAACAAATAGGCCAGAAATGATTGCACAAAGTTTATGATTTTTGCAATGATAGAATAATGGATCTGTAATGAGAGAATTCCATCATTTGGATACAGATTTGAATCGAAATATCGATTTCACTGGTAGTCGTAATCAGATTTCAGTTAAAAGATCATTGTTGGCCACAACTAGAGAGGAATAGAGTATGAGTTCAGATTTTGAGGAAGCTCATACTTACTTCCTCCCAGGTCGCAGCCAAAATGCCCAAGCATTGGCTGCAGAAATCAGTGCAGACAGGATACTTCGGCAGGACATAACTGCTTGCGACAGGGAGATCCAGACATGCTAGGTAGGCATGAAAATGAGGTTTTTCTAAGTCAAAAACCACCATTTTGAGGGGGATAAATACCGTGGACTGCCGGTTGTTTTGGACGCAAGTGGATGCCAACTTGTGCAACTTGCATGAAGAAGTAAAGTTCAGCTTGACTACAACAAGGTTGAAGGAGAAAGCAAAGTTCAATTTGAATACTATGAAAGTGACATGTCAACTTGCATAAGAGTTGTAGAGATTTGCAACTTGCAAGGAAGAAAACATCGTTTTGGCTACTACTTTGCACAAAGAAGGCTTGCAACTTGCATAAAAGTGGATTGCAACTTGCAACCAACCATGGTCATTGGATCTAATTAAATCTTGGCCATTTATTTCAACTTGTCTTCCAAGACATTGTCTATAAATAAATGTGTTAGTTAATTTGTAAATCCCATGGAGTGAAGAGAGAAAATACTCAAGAGATTGTAAAGTTTTTCCTTTCATTATACGAGGAGATTCTCCCAAACTCATGATCTTGTTCCTTTCCTTGTATTTCCATTCTCTACTCAAAGTTACCATATAATTTAGCCTCAACTGTTAAATTTTCGTGAGTGTTGAAAGACAGACTTAACGTTATCTCGTGGAGACGGAATTTGTGAAACGTTAAGACCGCACGACTCTAGTTTGTAGGAGGAAACAAAACTAAGTCCATGATATGATGCTTCAATGGACAACATTGTATCCAAGCTCTATGTGTTTATGTCAATGTTCTGACAATATGTTGGAGTATACCTCACAACATGAAGAAGAATTCTAGTTTATATAAAAAATATAAAGATTTTTGAAAACAAACAACCATTCTTGTTTGTATCAATAGAATCATTAAATTTCATGTTTAGAGTGGAAACTAAAATTCTCGAAATAATAAGAAAAAAAAAACTCAAAAATATCCAAACCGAACAAAAAAGTGATGGACGAGTAGGCGGAGGAAGGCTAGATCAATTTGGAGAAAATAATTTTGGAACTTAAAAGATCCAGTAAATTCAAATTTAATTTGAATCATCTTCGTCACATATAGTAGTTCAAATTAAACTAGATGTAAATCTAATTCATAAATAATAAGAACAGAACAAAGAACTAATACAAAGCTACAGTGCAAAAATTAATCTTTTATTAATCTTGTTGAATTAAAGAGACGATAACACTGTCGAGTCGATAGTGGACAAGTACTGATATATTTGAACACAAAGCTTATATGGTTAAGTAACTTAAACATTAGTTTCGTAAATTTTTTGTTCACTGAACTCTTCAAATTTTATTTTTAATCACACATTTCGTTAAACCTACAACATTTTTTGACTTTTAACCTCATATTCAAGGGACCCATCAAATTTTATCTATTGTTATCAATTTTTAACGTCTCACAACCCCATAAATTGTAAAAGTGTTATCAAAGAATTGATAAATGAATAAGTTCGGTATATAAAGGTAAATAACTATACCAGAAATAAACAATAAATTAGCCTACAAATAGGAACTAATTTTATTGATTTAATCACTTCCTAAAATATAGCTAATTTAACGCCTGTTTCGGCGCCATTAATTGAATCAGAATTCATTTTTTTCCATCAAATCAGGTAGGGCCTATGCTGCAGCATGTAAACGATTGGGTTTATTATTTATGCAACCTTTTCCATTTCTACCCTCATTTGTCAGCTTTTCTTGGCAAAATGGATTGGAGTATTGTGGGCAATGTGCTAGAAGGCAAGAATATTGAATGCTCAAATTACTGTGCAACAGTCCGAAAAATGCCAAAAATGATATTAAAATGGGTATCAAACAAGTGCTTACGTAATTTCATAAATTACACTATTAACACTCCTTCTCAAGTTGAAACATATATGTTGTTCATGTGAAGCTTGTCTCTTTATCTTACAAAGTCATTCTTCTCAAGTACCTTAGTTCACATATCAGCAATATGATCCTTTGAGTATGTAAATGGAGTACAAATCTTTTACCGGTGACAACATTTCTGACAAAGTGACAATCAACTTCAATATGCTTTGTCCTCTAGTTGAAGACGGGTATTTGTCTTCAACACTAGACCACTTAGACACAACCATTTGCTTCTTGCTCTTCCAAATCACCAGATTACCTTATACAAAAGTACAATAACCCGATGTAGATTTCCTATCAGCTTTGTCACCAACATAATTGGCATCTGAAAAAAATAACTAAATCTATATGTTTATTCTTTTTAAACCACAATCTCTTTTCCCAGAGATTTTTTTAACATATCTCAAAATATTGCAATCAACTTTCTAATGATATTTCTTACGTTTTTCCATCAATTAGCTAACAAGCCCTACGATATGCAAAATATTTAGTCTTGTTACTGCCAGATAAATAAGCTTCCCAACAAGCCTTTTGTACTGTGTACTATCCTCAAGGTTTTTATCCTTTTTCCACATGTCTAGGTTAGGTTCCATAGGGACATCTACTGCTTTTGCCCCTAATAGGCCTATTTCTTCTAAGAGATCCGTGGCATACTTTCTTTGAGATAACACTACACCTTGTTTACCACAGGCAACTTCAATATCAAGAAAATACCTCGGCTGGCTGAGATATTTTCTAACAAATTGTTGCCGCAAGTATTTTTTGGTTTCTTCAATGCTAGTCACATCACTACGTGATAACAAAATACGATCAACATATACAATAAGTATCACAATACCAAATGAACTATGCTTCACAAAGATAGAATGATCAGCCTGACTTCGTCTACATCCTGTAGCAAGAATTACTTGGCTAAATTTATCAAACCAAGCTCAAGAACTCTGCTTCAAACCATAAATACCTTCTTTAGTTTACACATCGGACGACTCTCTCCCTGAGCATCAAATCCCGGTGGTTACTCCATATAAACCTCCTCGGCCAAATCCCCATAAAGAAATACATTTTTCACATATAATTGATACAACACTAATCTTGATTTATTGCCACAGATATAAGTACATACACGGAGCTAAGCGGAGCAACATGAGAAAAAATCTCAAAACAGTCTATGCCCAATGTTTTAGTGTATCCTTTAGCAAATAATCGTGCTTTAAATCTCATAATAGTCCCACATGCTTCTAGTAAGAAGTGCTGACATCTCTTCCTTTATAGCCTTTCTCCAATCAGGACCATGGAAAGCCTCTTGGTAATTCCTAGGAATGGATATAGATGACAACGACAATGCAAAAGGAAGAAAAAATAGACCAAGGTGATCAAAAGAGAGAAAATTAGCAATGGGATGTTGAGTGCAAGAGCGCTTACCTTTATGAAGAGCAATTGGAAAATGATTAGAATCACCATTGTAATTTAGTGAAGATCTCTTGAGCAGGAAGGGTATTCATAGTGTTGCACCAAGTGTAAACCTGTAAGAGTTTAGAAGGTGGTGTAGAAGTATACACAGAAGTAGGAACATGAATATATTTTGTGGAATTCAAAACCTTAAAAAAGATCCAGAATCAAGGAAGGCGACATCTACAGAAACAAACCTCGTTTTAGTTATAAGATCATAACACCGATACCATTTTTGAGTTCAAGAATATCTTAATAGAACACAATGAATAGCTTTAGGAGAGAGGTTATCCATACTAGTTGCAACAAGGTAAACAAAGCACATACACCCAAAAAAATGACGAGTGAGTGAAGATAAAGAAGAATTGGGAAAAGACGTTTAAAAGGAATTTCACTTCCAAGAATAGATGAGGGCATCCTATTAATAAGAAAACCTGCAGTGAGTATAGCATCACCCCAAAAGGATTTAGGTACATGTATTTAAAGCATAATAGTGCGTGCAACCTCTAGAAGATGTCATTTTTTACGTTCTGTCACACCATTCTATTGTGGGATATAAGCACATCAAGTTTGATGAATAATACCATTAGAAGAACAAAACTTAGAGAAATTAGATTTCATATATTCTAAAGTATTGTCAAATCTTAACAACGAATTTAGAAGAAAACATAGTCTTTATTTCACTATGAAAGATTTGAAATACATTAAGAACAGACGACCTATCTCTCAACAAATAAAGCCAAGTCATTCTAGAATGGTCATCCACAAAGGTAATAAAATACTGTCACTTGACATAGTAGAATAACGACATCGGAATTGACTAAATCAAAAGGACGCATACTTCGACTTTCTATAGAAGGAAAGGAAATTCTATGATGCTTATCTAACTGACATGTATCACAATTTATTTCAAAAATAGACTTACAAAAAGAGAAAACTCTTTTTTAAACCTAGAAAGAGTGGATGACCCAATCGATAATGCTAGTCGAAAAGACAGCAACTTTAGATGTAGAATCATGAGTAAGACAGTAAAATTTCCTTGACTCAAACCCATGTCCAATCACTGTATTCGTCTGGAGACCTTGAAAGATACAACAAGTTGGAGAGAAATTTATAGAGCAATTTAAGGATTGTGTAAGTTGATTAACAGAAAGGAGGTTAAATGATAATTTTAGAGCATGTAAGACATGATCAAGTGCAAAAGAAGAAGTATGAACAATACCAAAACCAGACACATGAGAAATAGAATCACCAGCAACAGTGATTGGAGAAAGAGACTCACAAGGTATAAAATTAGAGAATTGATGAAAGTTACAAGTCATGTGATAAGACGCACCTGAATCAATTAACCATGATTACCAGATGAGGCTGAAAATGTACAAATATATGATAGAATGACATTAGAGGCAACATGACTGGGTTAGGAGTGACGTACTCTATTATACTTATTACGCCTTTGATAATGAAGCTCCAGATCATAGACACGTGGCGCCCAAAATAGGCCCACACTCCACGTCACGCTTATGAACTGAAGCGTTACCTCGCGCCTCTCTACCAAAGTGTCGATGCTCCAAAGTCCATACTCTCTGGCTTGGTCGAAGTGAGGTATGTCGAGGTGCGAGTCGTTGAAGTGATATGGGGATTACTCATTGCTGAAGAAGCCATAGGGGCATCACTTCATCTATTATAATCTGAAGATCTTCAGCACAACCTATAGGTGATTGATTGACGTGACATCTTTTGCAGCAAATGCTGATACATCAAATCATCAACTCTCTTAACATGAAGCATTGAATCATGCATTAAATAACCATCAACTTATGATTGACGGATTGATACCTAGAATGGGACATAGACTGCTCTCACCATCAGATGGGCCACATGTCCCCTCATCACGCAGTCAGTATTTCATCTCGAATGCTATATAAACCCATAAATTCGACTATCTAAAGATAAGACAATTCGATTCCTCAAAAACATACATTACTCTATATCATCCTTTCCCACTACTAACTTGACCGTCAAAGTGCTCGCAGCCACCTCCGCTACCACTGAAAAAGGCCATAAGTGAATAACGGCATGTTCCAATGTGTAGGAGGAGCTTACGTAGAACTACAAGTTGTTGGCCACGTGGAGATACATTTTTCGTGGTCAAAAGATTGACATTGTTTGTGGAAAACCACACCATAACCACTAACATCTCGTGGACAAAGCGTGCCAGGAAAAGGGCTCTAGATTTTTCCTTTGGAAAAAAGGTTTCATTCTTGAATAAAGAAAACGTGAAAGTTTGAACACTTAGCCATTATGAGTTCCAGTAACGAAGACGTAAATCCTAGGATGGAGGAAAGTTTATGAAGAAGAGGTCTTTCGAACAAATGTCACTCACCAGAGGCCCCATCACCGTCGTTGCCGAGGTGGTGGGACTACTGCTCACCTAATCGTAGAAATGGCCTAGATGGCCGCTAATAAGAGAAACTTTACCGTCCTGAACGTTGCTATGTGAGAACTCCTCATGCAAGTCTGAGGACAAGGTGTTCTACCATCGCATAACACTCCACGACCAGACCTCTCTCACCAAGATGAAGAGGTACAAAGCAGCGAAGCCCACTCTAGTGGGCTAAACCTATTCAAGTATGCATTCAAAGTAGCATATGGGAAATATTTGGGTTACATAGTCAATCAGAGAAGAATCGAGATGAATCCTGATAAAATCAGTGCCCTAATCGAAATAAGGTCTCCTCATAAGCCAAAAGAGGTCTATAGTTTCACTGGGAGAGTGGCAACACTTAATCGCTTAATCTCAAGAGCCACTAATAAATGTCTCTATTTCTTCAAAATTCTCGAAGGAGCAAAGGTATTTCAATGGACGACAGAGTGCGAGGAGCTTTCCAAAAATTGAAGAAGCACCTCGGACAAGCATATCTTCTTTCCAAGCTAAAGGTAGGGTAAACCCTTGTTACTCTGTTGATGGTATCTGAAAAAGCCACCAGTTCGGTACTTTTGAGAGAAAATGATACACGTCAACTACCTGTTTACTATGTAAGCAAAGCTTTTCTCCCAGCCAAAGTCTGGTACCCAGACATGGAAAAGGTGGTCCTTTCCTTAATCATCGTATCAAGGAACTTAAGGCTATACTTCCATGCTTATAGTATTCATATGATGACTAACTTCCTATTGAAGTAGTACATCAGAAGCTAGACGCCTCTGGTTGACTACTAAAATAGGCCGTGGAGCTAAGCGAGCTCGGTATAACTTTCAAATCAAGAACTTTAATCAAGGGCATGCCCTTGCGGACTTTATAGCTGAGTTCACAAAGGTACTAGAGGTAGAGGTGGCCATGGAACCCGTGGAGCTTCCCACATGGAATTTCTTTGTTGATAGCTTTGCTGGAAAGGCTGGCTCCGGGGCATGAGTGGTCTTGGAAAGCTTAGAGGGTCACAAGCTCAATTGTGTAATGCGTTTTGGATTCAAAGCCTCCAACAATATTGCTGAATACGAAGCCCTCCTAGCTGGTCTCAGTTTAGACAAAGAAATGATGGTGAGGATAATCCAAAGCCCCCTACCTCTCTGAAGTTTCAATAAGCCCAGGGGCAACTTCCATATATTTTCTCCAAACATAATAGCCATACTTATCTCACTCGAAGGGAGAACGGTGGGCTTCCTCAGTTCAAAACTTCCCCACTACGTCCCTTACCCTTCACTACAGTGGATATAAAAGGGAAAGCCTTAGACATAACTAAGTAACTGAAAATGAGATAAGCAAATTAATGTGGGGGATTTACTTACAATGGGGCAATAACAATGTGCCAAGGTGCCAAAAAATGTAGAACGTCGTCGAAAACTTCAAATAATGCCGTCGAAAAAGAGATTTCACGGTGTGTTGATATGAGTTTAAAATTTTTGCAGATGGAAGCCATCAAAAGAAGCCAGAGGCACCCTTTTATAGATATAAACATTCAACCCCAATCATTGGATGAAGTTAGATACAATCTAGACCTTCCAAGTCCTAACTAACGTGAATCATAGATAAGCAACACCAGACGGCCAAGATGAAGCTATGTACTTCAAACGCAACAAACGCGAGTCAGTTTAAACTTTGGACGAGGTGCATTTCTTGGAAACATTCGACGCCTTATTTGGTTCTCTTGGAAATATAACAGCCTTCAAATCATTGGCCCATTTCCCAAAGTTTCCTGTCAAACGAAGTTCACTTCAGAAAGTTATCTTATCGATAGCTCGCCTATACAGTTCAAACTCCATGGCTTATATGAATATTTACCCATGGACTTAGGGGAGTACATGATATGCCTCTAACGACGAAGCTCCATATCATATCTAGCACTCCACATCCACTCACAATTCGAACATTAAAAAGTCCACACATTGTATGAATATCCACAAACGGATTTGGGGGACTACTGACACGACTTTGATAATGAAGCTCCAGATCACAGACACGTGGCACCCAAAACTGGCCCACACTCCATGTCACGCTAATGGACTGAATTGTCACCTTGAGCCTCTCTACCGAAGCGCCGATGCTCTAAAGTTCGTATTTTTTGTCCTGGCTGAAGTGATGAAGTGAGGTGTGTCGAGGTGCGAGTCGTCGAAGTGATATGAGGGATTACTCATTGTTGAAGAAGCCATGGGGGCATCACTTCATCTCTTATAATCTGAAGATCTTTGGCATAATTTACAGGTGATTGATTGACGTGATATCTCTACAACAGACGTAGATATGTCAAATCATCAACTTTCTTAATAGGAAACATTAAATGCTGCATTAAATAACCATTAGCCCATGATTGACGGATTGATATTTTAGGAGGGGACATGGACTGTTCTCGCCATCAGATGAGGCCACGTGTCTCCTCATCACACGGTCAGTAATTCATCTTGAATGATATATAAACTCATGCATTCGACTATCTAAAGGTAAGACAATTCGACTTCTCAAGAACATACATTACTCTATATCATCCTCTGTAACATTTATCTACTAACTTGACCGTTGGAGTGCTCGCGACCACCTCTGCCACCACCGAAAAAGACCATAAGTGACTAATGGTGTGTTCCAGTGTGTAGGAGGAGCTTACGTGGAGCTGTAAGCTGTTGGCCATGTGGAGATACATTTTTCGAGGTCAACAATACTCTTCTTTAGAGATTTGAATAACATCTACTGGAATTGTTGTAGAGGATCATCTAAAGAATGAGTAACAACTGCAGCTTTAGGCCTTTTGAATGATTTAACTTCAACCAATCAGGCTTGCCATGCTTATCCCAACATCGATCCTTAATGTGCCCTTTCTTACCACGAAACTCACATAACTTGTTACGATCTTTTGTTTTACCAAGGTCATAGCCACGACTACGTCCAACCATGGCAGAATTTTCAAAGTTCACCCCTAGAGATAAGGTCAAAGAGGCAGATTGAAGACGAGAGAAAGCAGATTGAAGTGTAGGCACGTTACGGTCTCCAAGTAACTGACTCCTGAGAGTGTTATATTGCTCATCAGATTCATCAAAAAATTACATACAAACAGGTTGTCCCATTGTTGTTTCTGAGTCTCAAGATCAGCAAAGAGAGGTTGAAGTAGATGAAATTCATTGATTATTCCTCGATCGATAGCAAAAAATTCTGGTAGAGATCTCCCCCTTGCTTATTACAGACAAGTTGTTGAAATAAAGAAAATATACGAGAATTGTTACCATCATTAGAAAACATCTCATTGATGGCATTCCACATCTCCTTAGGAGTTGAGGCCAAACCAACGGAAGCAACAATCTCAAGTTCCAAGGCATTCAACATCCATGTCTTAATTGCACAATTAGATTGACACCATGCTCCATACTCAGAATCCTTAGAATCGGCAATTCATCATTGAGATGATTAGCACGACCTTGGGAACCCAAGAAGGTACGAAATGCTTGAGACCAAAGAGCATAATTTTTGCCATTGAATTTCACAGTGGTACAGACTATAGCATGTAGATTTGGCACCTTATTGGCCATTCACGCAATTAACGAGAAAAACACAACCTCACACACCGGCACAATGATTGATTACANATAGCATGTAGATTTGGCACCTTATTGGCCATTCACGCAATTAACGAGAAAAACACAACCTCACACACCGGCACAATGATTGATTACATAAGAGGGAATAAATCTGCCCTCGGGATAAACTTAACTTACAAGTAAAATTATGCTTGGCATATAAATTCTTTTAATTAAAGTAAATTTGGCTAATTAAAAAAATAAATTCATAATCTATTGTAGTGACGTGTGGTTATTATTTTAATGTTGAAAGTTAAAAATCATTTACTTGGTCAAGCTATTAAAAAGAAGCAACTTGTTTTTTTAGCGAAAAAATATGTTTGACAATTTTAAGTTGGTTAATTTGTTCAAATAGTCCCCAATGTATTGGGATGTCTACGGAAATAAACGCCTATTGTTTTAATCCTAGCAATATAGTCCCTAGTTGACATCCACAACTTTTCAACAACAAATTTCCTCAACTTTTATAAAATCTACTAAAAATCTGTTTTTTTTTTACCTAAACCAAACAGGAGCTACGTAGGGGCCATGGTGCACTTAGAAGTTGCTCATATAGAACACGACAAACAAACTATACATTAAAACACAGAGTATAGCAATAATAATTTCCTGAAAAATATTTGAACCTACATTAGTTTTACTTTAATTTACAGAAATAGTTTTCTCAAGTAAACTATTTCCAGGTAATACCATATAAAAATCACGTGGAATGGGAATCTTGTACGGAAGTAAAAAGGTTCCGATTGCTTTGATAAAAAAAAA
>CAIGRT010115693.1:0-16197 GCA_903798405.1 Fraxinus platypoda | reverse complement strand
ACACAATTAATTGACAATTTCTAGGAAAACAATTTTAGGCAAATCAATTTCCTGGAATTCATTTTCTTTCCACCCAAATTTCATTCTTACAATCAAACGGACCCCAACACTTGTTAAATATTTTCTTTAAAGTAAAATCAAACTGTATATAACTTTTCGGGTTTCTTCGAATATTTCCTTAAAAGTTTCCATTTTAAGGCATCAGAACAAATATCATGTAACTTAATTGCAAGTCGATCAAAAAAATTAAGAAAAGCTTACTTCTTGAAAAGCATATTCAAGTTAGAACTCAAATGTTCGTTAAAATTATTTTACATCTTGAAACTTGAGTCGAGTCACAATCTACAGCAATAGGATTGATTCAATCACGCATAAACCTTGTTTATTTTAAAATGACTTTTTGAGTCCAGATTTTTTTTTTTTTTTTTTGAATTTTCTGCATAATTTATAGGATACATATCATTCATAAATACATTAGAAAAAATTACTTAATTCCAAACTTTCTTTAAAATCTTTTTTTCCCCCCACAAAATATTGTTTTTATTTTTTATTTAATTTTTTACATATATTAGTGTTAATTATTACACACGTTCCTTTCACCAATATCGATGTCACCACAAATTCTAAAAAAATTGTGTTACATTTGCACTCAATCTTCCCTTCGCTACCACCCCACCATCACTTGTAACATACATTGTTTTGCGATCATCGTCGCCCCCACTGCCATCTCCACAACCACTTATAATATACATTATTATAACGTTACCACAATCGTCGTCATTATTATTTGTAACATCTCTAGTTATACTGTTAACACCAAAGTTCTCACAACCACTTGTAACATACCATATTACATTACCTAGGATGACATTCTAGATGCACTTCCCAACGACCATATAATCTCTCTATAAAAGTAGATTCAAGTAACAATTTTAAAAATTTAGTGACCGTGGAGAAATATTTTAAAGTTCAGCCATTCAATAAAATGAGGAAAAGTTCAGTGTCCATTTTGGATCATGATTTGTCACATTGGATAAAGTTAATGGCGTTGATATGCTAAAGATGATTTTTGTTAGTCGTGTCAGCAATCTCTTTTTAGTGATGGATGTGTATCGTTTTTAATAGTTCATTGACTATGGAAAACAAATTAAATTTCGATGACGATTTTAGTAACGTAGGCGAAAGTGCAGGGACTAGTGTAATAATTAACTCCTTTGCTGTATGTTAGGCTCAAGTCGTTACGTCCAATTGGATACCTCATTGCATTGGCCTCTCGAGCTTAACGTCTAGAGCCCACATTCTCCTAGAGATGTAAATGAGCTGAACCGAGCTAGCTCGAGATCTTAAGTTCGTGACTCGGGTAAAAATGGATGGAGCAATTTTTTGGCCAAAACTAAGTCAACCAAAGCTCGATCGAAGAAATGGGGCTCGGTCGGGCCTTTTCGAGCAGAGTTGCTCTGGCTTGAATTTTTTTTTTTTGGCATCTTTTCAAAGGCAGCTAGCTATACAGCGGCCTTTTAAAAGGTTTCAAGACACGGGCCATTTAGTGTGCTCAACACGGGCCGGTTCGAGTTCGGGCCATCACTTGAAAATGAGGTTCGTCTTGAACCATGACTCAGTTTTAACGAGTCGTGAGCCGAGTCGGTTCGGACTTTTCTCAAGTCCAGTCGAGCCGCGGGCCGTTCAAGCCCACGAGCCGGATCGAGGTCCCTACATTCTCCCAAGCAAGAGAGAGGGAGAGAAGGGAGGAGCTTAAATGGCGCCAAAAGTATGGAACGAGAACCAACGAAACGTGAGAAAATTCCTCTTATCATCCATGTTGAAAAAATGGAGGAAAAACAACTCAATTTTGATAAATTCTTCTTTCATCATCATCCTCTCTCAATTTGGAATTCTAGCCATGGCTGCACAGCACCAAATCATCTGAGTCCCTTCACAAAGGTACCATGATTATGTTAATCATCTTTAGCCAAGATGTGCTGTTATTGATTACATAGCCCATGTTATGTGAGCGAGCATTTTAATTTTTTGTACGCAAGAATGTGGAATTTGGGTGTTTTAGTCTTGATTTCTAATTTCTATTCCTTGTGCCTGAATTTGGAAATTGATCTATTTGTCCACTATCTACCCGTATGATCTAGACGAAAATTGCATTGCTCATTTATTAAATTTAAGAAGGATAATAAAGTCAGAAAGATTTAGATATCACGAATATGTCGAATCTAAGTTATCTAATATATTGATATACAATTCCATTTTGCATATACATTTCCTGTTTAATAGGACACAATTTCGTTTGCTGTTTTTGTTTTTCATTGGGAAAAAAATGATTTTTTGTTGAATAACCAAAGGCGTAACAGAATCTGGTCATCTACCTACTGGATTTTGAGGATTACATGCTAATACGGTCTAGCAAAGGAGTATTAAGGTGCGAACCTTTATCCAGGCATTAGAAAACACACTCTATCCTAGAGAATTTTTTCCCTGAGAATATCGAACTGTTAAAGTAATCTTCAAGGAGTTCCCTTTAAGGACGGTGTCATCAAAACAATGCTTATGTTGCATTTTGTGCAGGTATTGCAAGAGAAAAGGCCTGAATACAATCAGGTTCCACAGATGAATTATTTTAACTTTAAAAGTATGAAGCGCCCTTTAGCTCTTCATAACCATCTATTGCTTGAACTGTTCATATTACCTAAGATAGTTCCATTAAAGTTAATGCTATATAACTGTAATCAGTATGTCAAATTCCAATATCTTCTCTAAGCAGATGGGCTCCAAATTCCCTTTGAAAGAAATCATACATAAATAGAGTAAAAACTGCTTCTATCTTAACTTCTACTGTCTACCCACTTACTTCGTTAGCTTTTGTTTAAGGAACTTGTACTTCCAGTATTGAACTATTTCTTGCGCAGAAAGTAACCATAGCTCGTTTTTGACGTACGATTATCAAAAAAAAATTGGGGGCATGTATTCTGATTAGAGCATCAAATGAATATTTTAAATTGATCTTTGAGATTGCTAATGTTGATTTTACAATTTGCTTCAGGTTTGAGATTCAAGAAGCTCAAGCATCAATTCTATTGTAGCTGAAGTTAGTACTGCACGCATTTTTTTTCATATCAAATGGGAAAGGATGTAAAACACCAACCCTCAAGCATATCTTTTCAAAATAACAGTCCAGGATGTATGCGGAATATTCTTCATCATATTAACAACTATAGGTGGCATCACGCCAGGAAAAGGCTCACTAATAAGAGTTATGATGCGGGTAACCATGCTACTGGTGGGGAATTTTTTATCCCATTCATTGTTTTCTTCTACTGAATATTTGTTTTCCGATTAGCAATCTGTGATAGTACATTTCTGATTCTGATTGTCTTAGACTAAAATACTTAATTCCTTTATGAAGTGGTTAGAGATTCAGGGGGCAGCACAACTACATCGGGTACTGGTGAAATGCAAGAAAACCTTGATGCTACAGTAAAAATTTCATCTTTATGTTTAAATTCTTTATTGTTTTGTATTGATCATTCTTTGTTATCTTCCTCTATAGCAAAATTTGTTCTCCTTTTTCAGTCATTTTCACCAAAATCTGGTTTCCACGGAAAATGTAGCTCAAAATGCTAAGATGAAGACAAAAAAAATTTCTTGATCTTAGTTGTGAAGGTGATTAAAAATTTGTTTTCAAATTTTTATTAGGTTGAAGGGAATTTGACAGAGTCTGGCTCAGTACACAAAAGCTCAACGAAATCTAGAATAAAGGCCTTGATAACTGAACAGGTTAAAAGAAGGGGTCGACATCGCCGGAGTTCTTCTGACCCTATTCGAAAGCAACTGGGACGAACTGCTTCCATTCATCATCTAGAACTTTCTGATGTCGACCCACCTTCCAAGATTGCTTTAGATGGTGAGATAGTGGGAAATCAAGATAATGCGCAATCCTCTATTGCTGGTTCATCAGACCCATTCCTGGAAAAGTTCAGTCATGAAACAGCTAAAATGCTTGGCTTGAATTACCAGAAGCAAACTGAGGATAATAAGCAGTGGAAACAACCGGTTGTGGATCATAATCTTCTCCAGGGCAAGTTGACATATGAAATGAGGCCTAGTAGATATGCTTCGGCCCAAGAGTTGAAATTATTTCTAGATGCTTTAGATTCACTTAACATGAGAGAAGAGTTGTTCATGAAAATTTTACAAGATCTGAATTGTTCATTCGCAAATCATTTACATGTTAGGTGGAGGTCAAATTTAAGGTTTGGACTAACCAAATCTGTGTCATTTCCCATGGCTGGTTCATTAGGGAGAATAGATGCTAACTCCAATTTTATACCAGAAGAAGAAGATAATGAAACATCTGCAAAAGACTTCAACAAGCATTTGTTGACATCAAGAGGTGAATTTATGGAAGATGGTATACCCGAAAATGTTCATCCTAGTTCTGCACATGCCCTCAAGAAACGCCATGAGAATAAAGTTGTCATGAAGCGCTTCAAGAATCTTAGAAAAAAGCTAAAACATGCAATCTGGGAGAGCAAAAATGAGAAACAACGAATCGTAATGGATGCGGTCCTTCATAAAGTTCCTTATGGTCGGAGAGTCTCCAAGGAAGCGAAGGAGGATACTCACATGCATAACGGATCAGTCATAGACAAATCTAGTAAATACAGTCAGGGGAGCGATCAATTTGATTCTGGTGTTGGCAAGAAAGGCCTGCAAGACATCAATAAAACATCATATTTTAATGAATCATTAGATAGATATAGTCGATTACTGGAGACTAGTTTCGGAAGAGAAGAAAAACATCACATTTCTGAAAAATCAAGGTTGAGAACAAGAACACCTTCACCAGTTGGGACAAGTTCTACTGCTACTCTGGCTAGGATTCTCTCACTTCCTGATCTCAGGTCCTACTCTTATTTTCCAATTGACGACTCTCCCGGTGCTAGTTCTTTAAATGCACTGCTTGATAATTCCGCAGGGAACTTATCGATAGTAAGTAATCAGCCTGGAGAACAAAGGTCTTTAGTTCAAGATTCGGAGAGTAAAATTCTACCAGACACTGTTTCAGAAAGTGGAAATCAAGAATACCTATCAGATGTTATTGAGACATTTGATGACATTGGTAATTTGGGAACAACGAAGAAATCATCTTCCCATGATGTCAATTTTGAGCACAGCTTAAGTTCTTCTCAGGTGGGAAAACTAAATCCAGTTTTTGAGCACAATTCACACTATCCAGAGGATGAAATTGGCCCCGATCATCCCATGTCAATAACAAAAGGTTACTTTCTCTTTAAGCTATGTTTGTTTCAGCAAAAAATGGTTTTAAAATTATGACTATTGCTGAAGAAAGTGGACCAATTCATCATGTAGTCTTTTTCCTTTTAAAACACTATTTAGACAATTTTGACAAAAATATTTAATAAGCATACATGTCAACTGGTTAAGTATTAATCTTCATGGAGTTGAAGAAAATGCATGTGTGGGTTTGTACGCACTTCTCCAGATTCATAATCCATTTATTTACATCACATGAACACACGATTGTATTTACATGAATGCTACTCTGATAACATGGGTAATACTCATGTACTTATGTCACAGAGAAATGAGAGACAATATTAGTTACAATAATCATAGGAAGAAAATGAAGAATTGATAAAATGGGAGATCTTCAAAGTATTAAAGGTCCCTAGCCTTATTTTTATTGGCAGAGGTTAGATAATACTCTATACTTTGTCTTTGATCATCACGTTGTAGTAGAATTGCGATCGTCCTGTTTTCTAATATAATCCGACTTTGATGTACTCATGTTCAGGATTGATACTGAATCAACTGTTTCCTACCAGAGAGGATTCTTTGGCTATTCAGCTGCATGGGCCGAGCTCATATTTTTCTATTGTACACGAGAATACAGTTGACACTAATAATGTAGAAAGCATAGTCGAGGAGTTCTACAGCAAACTATTATATACTCAGGAGGATATAAAAAACAAATCTGAATTCAATTACGTAAGAGATGTACTAGAACTATCTGGCTTCAGTGGCAATGAGATCCTCGGGAAATGGCATTCTGCCAAGCAGCCAGTAGACCCTTCAGTGTTCGAGGAAGTTGAAGGGTGTTTGATTGATCAACCAGTCTGTTCTGGGAATGAAGAAGGTGGTGTCTGTAATCATCTTCTCTTGTTTGATTTAATTAATGAGGTTCTGTTAGATATATATGAGAGATCATTTTCTTACTGGCAAAAGCCATTGACTTGCCAGTCTCATATCCATCGAATGCCCTTTGGTTACCATGTTCTAGAGGAGGTTTGGGCAGACATAAGTTGGTACTTGAGCTGGAAACCAGAGGTTTTCCTAACGCTTGATGATGCTGTGAGACGAGATTTAGCTAAAGTTGATGGTTGGATGAACCTCCAATTTGATGCTGAATTTGTGGGTCTTGAAATGGAAGATCTAATATTTGATGATCTTCTCGAGGAACTCATCTTGGACTGAATTTGTATTCGGATCAGGTTTTTCTTCAAGCAACTATCTTCTCGTAACTCATGTACAAATTTTGTCCTTAAATTATCATCATATTGTGAGTAACCATTCATTTGAGTATGTAAAAATTAGGCAGCGAAGTTTATTAAGATATATTAAGTCATGTGTAGAAGAGGGTTCAGTTATGTTAGTTAAATCTGTTATTATAACATCANTATTAAGATATATTAAGTCATGTGTAGAAGAGGGTTCAGTTATGTTAGTTAAATCTGTTATTATAACATCATATTAGTTTGTTGGTCTGTTAGTTGGATTGTATATAAATAGACGTGGACAGATTGTAAATGTTAAGTTCATTAATTCAATAATAGAAGTTCAAAACATTTTTTCTTCATAGTCTGATATTCAGATATTTTGATATGGTATCAGAGGATGAAAACTCTGCTTCCGCAAACCCTAATCGTACCAGTTCGTTTGTTGAAGATTTCTCGAATCCTTATTTTCTGCATCATGGAGAAAGTCCTGGATCAGTTTTAGTTTCTCAGCCTCTGAATGGTGAGAACTACTATACTTGGAGTCGTTCGATGATAATGGCTCTAAATGCCAAGAACAAGACGGGTTTTGTTGATGAAACCTTTTCTTGTCCTGTGAATCGATCTGATCCGCTTTATGTTCAATGGTTTAGATGCAACAATATGGTTCTTTCTTGGATCTTAAACTCTCTTACGCAAGAGATTGCTGCAAGTGTTATCAGTTCCTCTATTGCTACAGAGGTGTGGACCAATTTGAAGACTAGGTTTACGCAAGGTAATGGCCCGAGTCTTTTTCAACTCAAGAAAGATCTTTCATCCTTAGTTCAAGATCAAAGTTCTGTTAGTGCGTACTACACAAAACTCAAAGCATTATGGGACGAATTCTCAAATGTTAAGCCGATTCCAAGTTGTACTTGTAAGCCGGGTTGTTCGTGTGGAGCTTTGAAGAAAGTAATTGATCAACATAACAATGAATATGTTATTCAATTTCTAATGGGCCTTAATGATTCTTTTACACACATTCGTGGTCAAATTCTCTTAATGGATCCAATTCCATCCATTGACAGAGTCCTATCTCTTACTCTCCAAGAAGAGAAACGGAGGAAAGTCGTTGGATCTTCAATCTTGTCCGAATCTGCTGCTTTGTTTAGCAAAAATGTGGCTCCTGCGTCAACTTCTTCAAATAATGTCAAGAACTATCAAAAATCAAGACCACGACCAGTTTGTACATATTGTGGTCTCGCTGGACATACGGTTGATAAGTGCTACAAATTGCATGGATATCCTCCAGGGTATCGACAAAATGCAAAGATAAGAACACCGTATGTCAATCAAGTTTCAGCATCTTCGAATGGCTTTGATGAAGCATCTAATGGTCACAACTCCACTCCTCAATTTCCTTTTACTCAAGAACAATGCAATCAACTTCTATCATTTCTTCAAAACTCTTCACAACAACCAACAGCAATGAATGTTGTAGCTAATTCATTAAGTCTATCAGGTATAGTTAATCCTCCTGATCATGTTTTTAAAATGTCCAATTCTTGGATAGTTGATAGTGGTGCTACTGATCATATGGTCAGCTCACTTTCGCACTACAACTATCTCCGTTGCAAACACTTCCGTAAAATTGCCTAATGGCATCTGTGTTCCAGTAACACACATTGGGACAGTCAAATTATCAGAATCTTTAATTCTTGATAATGTTCTATACATACCTTCTTTTTCTTTTAATCTCATATCAGTCAAAAAGCTTACTGACAAATCATGTTGTTTTGTTTTTCTTGCTAATTTTTGCTTCATACAGGACCAAACACTCTTGGAAGACGATTGGAGTGGCTAAACAAGTGGCTGGGTTGTATCTGTTTCAGACATCTGATATACATTCTGCTGCTAATTCTAGAAAAATTTCTGTTGTTAATTCTACTGTTAACAGTTCTCCTTTTGATCTATGGCATTTTAGGTTAGGTCATCCTTCTTTAAAAATGATTCGAATAATTCAGAAATCTTTTCCTGATGTTACTACTTCTTCCACTTTTGATTGTAATACCTGTCCATTGGCAAAACATAAAAGATTGCCTTTTCATACCAGTGATTCTATGAGTAATAAAATTTTCGATTTGATTCATGTTGACATTTGGGGTCTTTTTTCTGTTGAGTCTATCACTGGTTTCAGATATTTCATTTCAATTGTTGATGATTACTCACGATGTACTTGGGTATATCTAATGAAAAATAAATCTGACACTCGATTTATTCTCCAATCTTTTTTCAATCTCATTGAGACTCAATTTGACACTCGTGTCAAGGTCATTAGAACTAATAGAGGAAATGAATTTCATATGACAGAATTTTATGCTTCTAAAGGAATAATTCATCAACAAACTTGTAGAGCTACACCTCAACAAAATGGTGTAGTTGAGCGTAAACACCAACATCTACTCAATGTGGCACGGTCTCTCAGATTTCATGCCAATCTACCTCTCAAATTCTGGAGTGAATGCATTTTGACAGCAACTCATTTGATTAATAGAACTCCATCACCTCTGTTATCAAATAAAACACCATATGAAATTTTGTTTTCTAAGCCACCAAATTACACAAATCTTAGAGTTTTTGGCTGCTTATGTTTTGCATCCACTCTATCTCATAATCGCTCAAAGTTTGCACCTAGAGCACATCCTTGTGTGTTCATTGGTTATCCATATGGGACAAAAGGATATAAACTCTATGATTTGGAAACCAATGTTATATTTCTGTCCAGAGATGTTATATTTCGAGAATCTGTTTTTCCTTTCAAAACAGGTTATGATCTTCCTACAAAACCAATTGTTCTACCTATACCACAGACTGATAATGTTACCTTTGATTATCCTCAAACTCAGGACATTTTACATTCAATTCCAGAAAATATTGAGTCAGTTTCTGTTTCTCTTCCAGTTTCAAATCCAATTTCACTTCCAGAAAATTCATCATCAAATCCTGAGATGGTTCCTTCTCAATCATCCATTAGAACCATCTTATCTTGCAGAATATCATTGCAACTTAGCCAAAATTGCAGATGCCACTTCATCATCTAACTCGAGTAAAGGTCCATCCTCAGGTATTCCTTATCCACTTTCTTCTTTTATATCATATTCAAATTTGTCCACCTCACATAGAGCCTTTACACTTGCTATATCCTTACATAAAGAACCAAATTCTTTTAGAGAATCCATTCAACACAGTCAGTGGTGTGATGCCATGGCTGCTGAAATCAAAGCCTTAGAAGATAATAACACTTGGACAATTACTCATTTACCTCCTAACAAACATACTATTGGATGTGAATGGGTTTACAAGGTGAAATACAACTCTAATGGGTCTGTTGAAAGGTATAAAGCCCGATTAGTTGCTAAGGGCTATACACAACAGGAGGGATTGGATTATATGGAGACTTTTTCACCAGTTGCAAAACTGGTCACTGTCAGGTTACTCTTAGCTATAGCCGCATCTAAAAACTGGTCATTGCACCAATTAGATGTCAACAATGCATTTTTGCATGGGGACTTAGAAGAGGAAGTTTATATGTCCCTTCCACAAGGTTTTCACTGTAATTCAGATGATGTTGCAGCCAAGGGGGAGTTTGTGCCCACTGTTAAGTCTAAATCTGCAAATCAGCTTGTATGCAAATTAAACAAGTCTTTGTATGGCCTAAAACAGGCATCACGGCAGTGGTTCTCTAAGTTCTCTAATGCTTTGTTGAGGCATGGTTTTTTTCAATCTTCAGCTGATCCAACTTTGTTTACAAGACAGAAAAATAATTCTTTCATTGCTTTGTTGGTGTACGTTGATGATATTATCATCACCAGCAATGATGATTCAGCAGTAAGTGATTTAAAGCGTTTTCTTCATTCTCAATTCAAGCTCAAAGATCTTGGAGCTTTGAAGTATTTCCTTGGTCTTGAAATTGCAAGATCAACAAAAGGGATAGTTGTTTCACAAAGGAAATATTCATTGGAGATATTATCTGATGCAGGCTACCTGGCTTCTAAACCTGCCTCATTTCCAATGGATCAGAATCTCAGACTTTCAAAAACAGAAGGAACACCACTTGAAGATCCACTCCGTTACAGAAGATTAGTCGGCAGACTTCTTTATTTGACTATAACGAGACCAGATTTGTCATTTGCAGTTCAGATATTAAGTCAATATGTAGCAGCACCTACTGATATTCATCTGGCAGCAGCTCATCGAGTGTTGAGATACATCAAACACAACCCTGGCCAAGGGATATTTTTCCCTTCTTCAAGTGATTTACAGCTCAAAGCTTTTTGTGATGCAGACTGGGCTGCCTGTAGGGACACCAGGAAGTCAATTACTGGCTTTTGCATTTTCCTTGGACAATCACTTGTTTCATGGAAATCCAAGAAACAGAACACAGTGTCAAGAACCACAGCAGAGGCTGAATATCGTGCAATGGCAACTACTACGTGTGAAATCACATGGCTGCAGCACTTGATCAAAGATTTGTCTATTCCTCAAACAAAACCGGCTTTGCTTTTCTGTGATAATGAGGCTGCTGTCCACATATCTTCCAACCCAGTTTTTCACGAACGTACCAAACATATCGACATAGATTGTCACATTGTTCGGGAAAAACTCTTGGCAGGAACCATCAAGACATTGCATATTTCCTCCACACATCAAGTAGCAGATATACTAACTAAGCCCCTCGGCTTCAATTCTTTTTCCAGTATTCTCTCCAAGATGGGTGTCATTAACATTTACACTCCATCTTGAGGGGGAGTATTAAGATATATTAAGTCATGTGTAGAAGAGGGTTCAGTTATGTTAGTTAAATCTGTTATTATAACAGCATATTAGTTTGTTGGTCTGTTAGTTGGATTGTATATAAATAGACGTGGACAGATTGTAAATGTTAAGTTCATTAATTCAATAATAGAAGTTCAAAACATTTTTTCTTCATAGTCTGATATTCAGATATTTTGATAAAGTTAGGAAATAATAGTTATTTGACAAAATCCATTCATGCTGTACATTTTGTAATGGATATGATTGTAGAAAGTAGAAACTAATGGTGTAAAAAGAACATTCTTGGATTGAGTATATGTATCAAGAATCTTGGATATTAACCTCTTGAAGTTTTAGGTAGTGTATTATGGGGAATTCCCCGTTTTTTAACAATGCTTACGAGTATTAAAAAACAATTTTCTATTAGTTGATGGAAAATTTTGTCTTCTTTAATAGTGCTTGGCTCGAGTGGAGATTTGCTGTCCATTTATGATGTCCATCCAATTATAAATTGACACATTATGGAAAATTAAAATTGATGTTAAGGTTGAAAATTTTAAAATTAATGACAACTTTAAGTTTTGTAATGTGTTAATTTGCAATTGGGTGAACGGCAAAAATGGACAGCAAATATCAACCCCTTGTAAGCACCCTCTTTATATTTTGGAAATTTCTTCAAAAATAAACCTGAACATTAAAGAGGATGTGATTTTCCGGGCTCCGGATATGACTACGTCATTGGAAATGAGAATTTTCTGTCTGTATATGACGAAAGTCAAAATTATTTTATATTAATATTTGTTTTTCAATGACTTAGACAAACAAGCCCGTCTAGCTCAGTTGGTAGAGCGCAAGGCTCTTAACCTTGTGGTCGTGGGTTCGAGCCCCACGGTGGGCGTTTAATTTTTCCTATTTTTTGGAATGTCCGTCAGTGCTATATCCTTTCTTGAAAGAATGACTTAATGATCTAATTATCTTTATTCCTTGTACAGTTTACTTGCTAAATGTGCCAAGGATACAACTTTTTCACATTTAACGCTTGTTTGGTATCTATTATTTTCAAAATATATTTTTCTCCTTTTTACTCTCAATCACATATTATTCAATAAAATGATATTACACGCAAACCCGCATTTTTAGATTAAATCTTATGGTAAACCCGCATTTTTATAAACAATTAGTGTTGTCTTGACATAAAAAATAATGTCGTTTGATGACATGTTGATACTTAACGACTCCAAGTATCAATCGAGTGACTGTTGTTGTAACGGTTAGAAACTTTGAGTGACTAAAAAAATAATAATAATAACTTTAGCGGCTATTGATAGAATTACTCAAACCTCAATGATCATTGACATAATAAACCCGCAATTTAAAAGAATCAGGAGAGCCATCAAAAGAGGTAGAAAGTGATGTTTACTCATTGGCCACATAAAAAGTGATTCCACATCCACTTCAAACGGAGCAAGTTTATTCATACCCCACCTTAATATGGGTTCTGAAAGTCTTCACCCTTTATTCTCTTATCATGCAATTTGCTTTATCACTTCAATTGGTTTGAAAAGGGCAAATTTTATAGGCCTTTGGCAATCAACCCATGTGAAGGCTGAAAAAGGGTGCTCAATGGAGGTATATAGAGCTAGGGTTGCAGGACTTTTGAAAAATCAAAAGCTACTTCCGAGATTGAGAAATTTCTTATAAACATGTTTAGAAAATTTTTGAAAGCACTTTGTCTGACTAAAAGAGGTTTTAGAGGTAGTTAGCCTCGATAGCTTTTCTAGAAAGCTCTATCATACGGGCCTTTAATCTCTTTTACTCTCTAACTTTTCATTTGTTAATTTAGTTATACTCTATTTTCATTGATGGAAGGTTAAACCTTAAATCCTTGTGATTTTTGTTTCACTAGTCAGAGTGAACGTGCGTTGCACGTTATTCAAAAATGCTTTATAAATATTGTGAAAGTAATATTTGACCTTTCATTTACGATTTTGATCTAAATATAAAATAAATGCAAGTAACTGAAACTAAATGTTAATTATTATACAAGCACATAAATAGTGAAATGTGTACTTGAATGTGGGTATTAGAATTATAACTAAATACATGAATATTAATTAAATGAATGTAAATGTTAATTAATTGAGAATTAATAACATGAATGTGATTAATTAAATGAATGTTAATATTAATTAATTGAGAATTAATTATGGTATTTATTACATTTTGTAAATTAAATACATATTGAAAAATGAAAAATAAGTTATTATTGAAATAATTGAATTACATTAGGGTTATAATCGTCCAAAAAAATGAATCTTACTTGATGTGAAAAATGATTCTTACTTGATGTGATATTTATATTTAATATATTATAGATTAATAAATGCCCCATTTCCGTTTGGAAAAAAAGGAGCCGAGTGGGAAAGGATTGAAAAGGGGAGACCAATCTCTGCTTGGAGAATCCCAATAATACATCACTTTCTTGAAAGAATGGCTAGTTTTTCCTCCTCAAAAGTGAAAAAGGATGAGAACAACTTTAATTTAGGAAACAAAAGTATGTTTTAATCCAAGTGTTGAGAGTTAAATATTTCAGTGGCACTAAACTTTACACTTTGCCACGATTTACCCATCTAATTTCATGAAACTTTCCAATGGTCATTGAACTTAGTTCCGTTGCACTAAAATGGTCATCAAATGGATTTTGTATATTGCCATGCCCATGTGAAAGACGGAATAGTGTTGGTAGTTAAAATTGTCCATATGTTATGTACACTAAAATGTGCAGGTTTCTTAACATGTGGAAAATTTTAACTACCACGTCACTATTTTGTCTTTCACGTAGACACAACCATAGATAGAATCCATCCGATGACCATTTTAGTGCAATGAACTTAAGTTCAGTTGCCATTGAGAAGCTTCGTGAAGTTGGCAGGGTAAGCCTTAACGAGGTATAAAGTTCAGTGACCAAAGAAATATTTAATTAAAGTGTTGATTACAACTTCTTGTAACCTTCATTTTCTCCACTTTCTCCAATCTAAACGAGACTTCTCAATTGTCACACTCTTTTAAGCTTTCTTTCGAAAACTAGTCACAGCATCTCCGTCGAGCAAATTTAACTAGTTTGCCATTCTCTGCATACCGTCTCTGACATTCGAGGAATCAATATCCGTACTCAGATTGCAAAAGTTTTTGCTTTCTTTCTTTCTTCTTCTTTTTTTTTTTTTTTACGTCACGGCATTGGATGCAAATGTTGCTTGTTTCCATATGAGCTATGGAAAAAGATATTTGGTGATTATCGGACCCACCAAATTATCATGAAGTATCATTGTGTCAAGAGCGTTCCTTCATCCAATTGAAATTCAACAAAGGACATATTCGACTTCATTGAAAAAGCCACGAAGTGATGGGGATATTTCCTTCCTTTGCTGTTACAATGGCCCTGCCACAATACATTATAAAAATTAAACGGACCCCACATAATTGGTAGAAAAAATCGCTTCTTGAAAAAAAGCGAGTCTAGACACGAATTCAATAAATATTAAGAGGGTCTATTTAAGCAATTATCACACATTTTTCATCAATCTAAAAACAATTAGAACATTTTGCTAGGAAAAATTTGACAATTTTGTTGACATCCTCTCACATTGTAGTGGGATCCACGCGGGACCCATATGAATTAAAAATAATTAAAAAAAATCCCCCCCCCCCTCTTCTATTGTGAGGGGCTGTCAGGAAGGGACAGCCCAACATCGTTCATCTAAAAATCTCTAGTTTATAAGAATGATACAATATAACTATCAGGTTAAAAACTTGGTTAGTTCCTGAACTTCACATACTGCACGACAGCACGAAAAAGGTCCCCAATAAGAAAATATACATTTTTGGTCCTTGAACTATAGACCATGTGCAATGAAGGTCTCTAAACTCTAAAATGTAATCTTTTAGTGCTTTAACTTAGCCCCTGATTGATGCCAATTAAAAATAGTTTTTTTTTTTTTTTAGGGAAAATGAGTTTTGAAATAGTGATTTTTTTGAGAATGTGTAGTTAAAAAGTAGGGAAATATTTTAAATTTACGGCAAAATATTTTATCATGAGAATGTGATTAAAATGAATTTAAAAAAAAAAAAAATTTGGAAAATGGTAGACAAACATAGGCTTAATAATGTATGCACATCAGTCTTCATCTGTCTATGCTCCAACTAACCAAAATAGTTAGCACGAGAAATTACTTACAAAGTACGTATAGTCGCGAGAAACCTGCGCGTATGTAAATCTTCTAATAGATGTAAAAATTAACCGAATAAAATATAGAAAATAATTTATGTAGTTGACTTCAAGTTTAGAGTTTGTTTTGAGTTTCATCTCCTTATATTTTGAAGTCAAAGTCAAGTATTAGTTGTAATCACAAATCTATCACTATTACCTACTTAGTATCCACACATTTCTCAAGATTCATCGCTCCTCTTCATTAATATAATGAACTTCAAACAAGTACTCAGAAGAAAACTTAGTTTGTTATTATTGATTTTGAAATCTTAAAATTATTTCATATAAATGCATTCTTCATTTAGCCCCTGTTCTGCATTACTTTCAGGAAAAAATGAAAAATTTTACAGATTTTTTTCAAATTATTGGGCCCCACTATCACACATGCTGGTCAAATATTTCGGCGGCCCCATTATTCAACGGTAACAATTTTTCTAGAAATATGCAATAAATGGGAAACAAACAGGGGCTTAGTCACTATTTGGTGAGAATTAAAATCTTCACTTTAATGTAAGTTAAATTTAATAATTAATTTTAACTATATATTTTATGAGATCCACAAATTTTCAATTATACAATCCATCAATTTTTATTAAAATTTTTATTCTGCCT
>CAIGRT010115689.1:0-11699 GCA_903798405.1 Fraxinus platypoda | reverse complement strand
AATTGCATCCAATTGATCATGTATGATCTTCAATCATCGTTTTATATTTCGAATCACCTATTGAATATTTGAACTTTGATTCCCGAATTTTAGATTTCTTGCAATTTCACCATTTTCTCGTTCATTGTCTCCAATTTCGTCGATTTCATCGATCTTTACCTAACAAAATACATAGAATTAAGCCATAATTCATTAAAATATCCAACAAATACTCTAATTTAAAGGCTTGAATAAGTGTAAAAATGCACTTATCACTAGGGTTTGTTAGGGCTGAAATTGGGGACGTTTTATTGGATTTTAAAGAAGTTTATGGGGGTGTAGAAGTCTCGTTTCACATATGATAGTTTTTGCGAGTTGATGGTTTGGCTAAATTTTAATTATTTTGATGATTATAACTTACCCATGGAATTTTCGAATAATAAAATAGCAATGAAGTGAACAAAATATGATGGATGATAAATTGAGTGCAACATCTCAAAGATGAGTAACCATTGTGAAGCATTTTGAAATTCGATGAGTTAACTGTGACCAAGCGTAAGTTGGATGAGTAATAAAATAATGATTTAGTTGAGTTGTAATTTTTTTAATGGCCGTAACTTGCTACATCAGATTTTCGTTAGTCACGTCAGCGAATACAGTAACGAATGTTTTAGGGTGATGGATGGAATGCGTACGGACAAAGTTCAGTGAACAATGTAAAACACTTTGAAGTTCAGTGAGTAAACTGTGACCATGGTATAAGTTGGGTGATTATTGAAACAATTAACTCTTAAATTGCACGTTCACAATATTTTTCCTTGCACTTTTCGTTGTCATTCTATAAAATTATACTTTTGGTAGTGGATAGATGCCATTTGTGGTCATTGACCTTTTAGCAAAATGTCAATTGGGTCACCAAATTTTATTTCATCTCGATTGGAATGCTGCACTTCAATTTTGTTTTAAATTTCAACCCTTCGTCACCTTTTCTCTTGCTAATTTGATGAATATTACTAAATTGAAAATCGTACCACAATGCATCTTCCACATAATTGTCATGTGACATTCCATATTATCACTATACTACGTCTTAAAAGTGTTAAAACAAAATAAAACACGTCTTTAAAACCTTTTAATCTATATACATTGTCTGATTGTCATAACCATCATTTTCGATTTTAAGATATTAGGTAACGATTACATGAAAGATGAATTGCAGTATTATGCCAACTATGCAAGTCTTGTAAGGTAGAGGATGATAGGTAACGAATTATGGCATAATGGTAAAATTTGAGACTAAATTAAAGTTCAGTAATCAAATTGAAACAAAATTAAGTTCAAAATCTCAATAAAAAATATCACTAAAAGTCAATGCACAGGGGGTGGTAAAGAAACCTCAGATTAAAGTAATCTACGTAAACTAGTGAAAGAACTATGCACCTTTCCAACAGGAATTAAAATTGACTAGGAAGCTGCCCAACAAATAATAATATGTATTTGACTATTTTGCATTTATTTGTTGTCTTTATATAATTGTTTTAGCTTATAAGTTGGTATGTATATAGTTGTCTTAAATTGGAAAAAAAGCAATGTGTGAGTTACATCCAACAGTTATACCCCAAACTGCAACATGTCCCAAGTGTACACATACAGAGATAATCCTTCCCGTAGTCTTTACTTTTCTCAAACATAAAGCTATCCATAATTCATATATTTTGACATTCAATGATCATTCTTAAGAACCTTAATGATGCATCAACTAAGAATGGGTTGTTGATGACAAGGAAAGACCGTGTGAAAATTATTGTGTGGAAATGTTAAAAAAATTTGTCTTTTTGATGGCTAAACCGGACTTGATTGTCAGGTTTGATAGTTGAGATAACATGAAAGTTCAAAAAGCAGAATATACGTAGTCGATACTAAGTTAACCAAGCACAAAGATTGAACTTCAATCCAAACGTGAGTGGTTGAATCTAGGCACGACCCAATAGTCGAGCAAGCCACGAGTCCCGGATAATCATATAGTAAGGCCAAATTATAAATATTTGTTCAATTTGGGTTTGTTTGAGCCCCAATTGTGGAAGAATTGAGTTTTATACTGGTTTTTTCGAATAATGTATGATTAAAGTGTAGGGTTAAACAATGTTTTGAAAATCGAACCAAACATTGACCCGAAAAAGAAAAAAAGAGGGTCAAAGGGTCGAACCGAGGTTAAACCGGGGTCGACCATGAAATTAAATTAATTAATTAAATAAAATTTTATTTCAGTATATACTATTTAAAATATAAATTACTATATAGATATAAACTTTTAAAAAAATTAATTTAAGAGTATTCTAAGTTTTTTCATTTGTTAATTAATTTTTAACAACTATTTCATTACATAAAAGTTAAATGGCCCAAGAAAAGATAAGCTATATGAGAAATAGGTAGGCCCAATAATGTTATAAACCCAATAAATTGGGTGTGTTTGATGGATATTATTGAGGAAAGAATGTATTTTAAATAGTGATATGATGTGAAATATGTGGTTAAATAGTAAGAAAATGTTATTAATGTGATGAAAAATATTATTTTATTGAAAAATGTGTAGTTGAAAATGAGTTTTGAAATAATGTATTTTGAGAAAATGTGTACCAAACGGGGGCTCAACTTCATCAAGACAGTGCTTCCTTATCATTTTCTTCATGCCGATTCTTCTTCTCAGTTTATCCGACTACTTCTTCTTCTCAGCTTATTCCGGATATATATGTGCATATAAACGATAATCTTTCAAATCACTAGGGCAAGTCAAAGAAGCATAAGGTCTTTTCTCTATACCTTATAATAATAATAATAATAATAATAATAATTATTATTATTATTATTATTATTATTATTATTATTATTATTAAAACTCGACAAAATCGTATCCGGTTCACCGGTTTCCGGTTGAACCAGCTATTATATTGGATTTTTACTGGGTTTTGATTCTCTGGTTAAAATGATGTAATCGAATCGGTCAACATACCGGGTCACAGTTTTTCTGGTCGAACTGGTCGGGCTTGTTCAATTTTCAAAACATTGGGGAAAATTTTGGAATTTACATATAAAATTATTTTATTAGGAGTATCTATAGTTAAAAATTAATTTGAGAAAAAAATGAATTACCCTCCCTTAGAAGCTACACTCTATTGCTAATTACATTGAATTGGATTGGCCATTTGGTGAAATTAGTCCAGCCGACACCAACAATTAACATCTTATCCAGCATCTAACCCCTTTGATTTTTCCTTTAGGATTAATTAATCAGAGAGGTGATCGTGTGGCTCCTCGTAACCCTTCACCGCGAGTGACCTTTTAAAAGATTATGACATTTGTACCCTCTTTTTTACGTTCTTATTGATAGTTGCATTGTTGTCAATAAATAATTGAATGGAAAAACCATTTTTAATTTGTTCAATTGGATAATACCATGTGACAAAGTGCAAACAATAGTATACATCAAACATGATTGATTGCCTTTTAAAAATGTTGCTTTGTAGGAATGATGTAATTTGAACATAAAAGGTTGATATATGACCCATTTGACATAAGTTTTGAAAAGTTAAAAGAAGCTTTTAAATTCATTTGATTAATTTTATAGCCCCTGTTTGATCCCTAGGGATGGCAACGTGGCGGATATGGGACGGGTTGACCATTCCCACCCCCGTCCCGTTGAGTATTTTTGTTACCTTACCCCACCCCCATACCCGATTAAAGCAGGACGGGACGGGTTCGGGGCGGGATTGGGGTGGGATGGGACGGGGCGCCCCATTTATTTTTTCTTTTTATTTTTTATTTATTTTATTTTTTTCTTTTATTTTTTTTTATGTCTTTAGCTAGTAAATATTATTACTTTTTTACCAATTTGTTAAAAATAATTTATATTCCCTTTAAAAATGATGATAAACCTATTATTTTTGTTTGATAAAAAAACTTAAATTTGAAATTAACTTTAAACGGGACGGGTAACGGGGCGGAGACTATGTTTCCCGTACCCGCTTCGGGGCAATGACCCTCGTCCCGTCCCCACCCCGTTTACCTGATTAGGCGGGTAATCCCAGTCCCATTCGAGGCGGGGCCCCACGGGTATAGGGTTGAACGGATTTTTTTGCCATCCCTATTGATCCCCATTTTCTAAAAATTCATTTTTTTTCTAGACTCATTTTTAATCGCAAATCCTCTCAATAAAATTATTTTGAATATAATCTCAAAATTTTTCTTATTTTTTGACCACATTCTAAAAAAATAAAAAAATCACGATTACAAAATCCATTTTTGTGAAAGATGAGGTTCAAACAGCTCCATAAAAGTGTTTCTAGACCAATGTGACTTTTTCGAAAACCTATGAATGCTAATTAAGGTAGTTTTCCCATAAAGCTCTTTTATGTTACGTAGAAGCCGTGTCAAATGAGCTTATGAAATAATATTGTTTCTGTGACTGCTTATTGACCTAGTGGACTCTTAAGTCCTTTTGATTTAATTAAAAAAAGTATATTATCATATATTTCATGAAATCCACAACTTTTCAACCATGTTTTATTTCAACCTTTATTAAAATCTATTACAAATTCGATTTTTATCTAAACCAAACATGAACATCATATATTAATGATAAGATTTAATTTGTTGTTGGTGACGCTAATCGACAAAAATCGCAGTCTCGTTTCATTGTAAACTTTTAAATTAATAACTATTGTTGCTTAAATCACATTTTTTTCTTTTTAAATAATTAAGTTATACTAACTACATGGTCATAAAAAGGGAAAGTTGGTCATGCATAGAGTATCTGCTAACTATAGAGTTTTTAATATTTCAGGGTACCCCGCGCAATAACTAACATGTTAGAATATTTAGGAAAAAATATATTTTATAATTGATGAGTGGGTTTGTTAGAGGAATATTGTATTGTCAATGTCGCAATCTTGTTATTTTCCACAAAATTTATTTTCAATGTTGAGAACATTGGATATCACGTCCTTATAATTGATATTTCAATCTAGAATCTTAAAGATGAATATTTTTTTTTTAAAATTTTTATTTCGAAAAAAAGTTTTATTTTATTTTAGAATGTTAATATTCTTGATTATCTAAATATTGGGTATCAATATTCATTAAGAGTTTTGTGGGATATATATATATATCATCTACCTAAGCGTAGTCAGCCGAGTAGTCGGAGTTGGTATTTAGGTGGTCCTGTGGTAGAATTTGCATAGCATCAATCCACCATGCAGCATTTTGTCTTCAATGGTAAGATTACTATATTCTTGCATCTATTCAATTATGTCTTTTATGTCAAATTGTTTTAGTAAATGTAGTGGTTCAAATAATAGAGATAATATGTCAAACTTTTTCCAAAATGATAATGAAGACTTAGATCAAAATCATGCATTTGCATCATCCGCATTAGATGATTTTACTTCAAACGAACTTCAAATAGCTCACATAGTGTAAAGACTTCAAAATTAGACTATCCCAAAGATATATAAAAGTTCTATCTATGAGATAGGAAAAATTGATTTTACTCAAAATTATGTTATCAAAACTTTGGAGCAAACTATTCATATTAAAAATCAAATTGTTTCTATTAATCTTTTTTTCAAAATAAGCTATTCTAATCCACAAGAAGAAATTTAAATATCTTCATGTTGGACTTGTTTAAATAGCAGTCAAACCTTTGTTTAGACTTGATCTAGACATTCCTGGTCTTCTTACCTTAAGAGATAAGATGCTCCTAAGGTTTGAACATTCATTACACTCCATGCTCGAGTCTAATCTCGAGAGTGATTCTGTATTTTTAAACTGTTATCCAAAATTTTCAATTAGCCTTCAAGATAAAGCTATATTGAATGTTTTAAATCTTCAAATTCAAACCAAGAATTTTGATGTTGATGATAGATCAAAAGCTTTCGCTTTAATATATCGTAGATATTATAAGCTTTTGAATACTCAACTCAATATTCGAGCATTAAGATCTTCTTCAAGAGATGAAAGTTTTTTGGTTGAAATTAATCATTTACATTCAAACATCATGATTCTCAAAAGAATTCATTGGAATCTTCAATCTCGAAGATTAGAATGGGATTTTGAGAATGCTCAAAACCCAGTTCCAGCCCCCGTTCGCAAATTCCTGAACAAATTATTTATTTTTCTGATGGAAATGTCAAAGTTATATTTGATAAATCATCATTTTCAAATACTTTTCAAAAATCTTATTCATCTACATCTGATTATAGATCTAAGAGTAATATTTTTCAATCTACAAGACTTTTTACATCTTCTTTAAAAGAAGTTGATTTCAATTATAATATTCCAAAAACTCATTATCAAAAGCATAAGAATGATGAAGTAGAACAACCTGGCTCTTCGACCTTATCTGATATGACACTTCCTTCAGAGAGACTTGATCAATAATGTAATGTTATTTCTTCTACAATAGATAGAAGGAATGAAATCGTTAATGATAAAACTCCTAAACTCAAAAGTTTTCGAAAATTATTTCAAAAGAGTTTTTCAAAAAAAGAAATTAAATCCTACTGGGAAGAGTTTGAATCTTTTCCAGAAGATTTAATTTTTTATGAATTATCATTTTTCAAAGTTTATAATAAAAAAACCCACTAAATAAAAAAATGATCAAAACACGAATGTTTCAAAAGAGACTTGGAAGACACCTAAAGGTGAAACATTTCGAGCCATTCATCCTCCTATGCAAGAAATTGTCGTTTCTCAAGGAAACACTGTAATTCTTGCTTCTCCCCTCAAAATATTACTAGTGAACAACCAGATGATTCTGAAGTCGTTGCTAAGGATATCAAAAATATTCAAGCTCAAAACAACTACGCAAATATTGTTTTACAATCTATGTGCACTCAGCTTAACAAAATTGAAATAAATTCTGACTCTGAGAAATCTATTTCAAAAATTGTTGATAAAGGAAAAAAATCATGTCAACTCTTTATTTAAACTTCTTCCTTTAAATATGATTCCTCAAATAGGAAAATTAGATATAATGAGACTCAAGTTCTAAAAGAACTTAAAACTCAATTATCTAAATTATCCTCCTCTTCAAAAAATATCAATACTATTGATAATCTGGAAGATCAATTTGTTGAGAATGAAGTAGCTCATATTAACAAATTGGGACAGAAAAATCAATATTCCAAAGTCCCTCCTTCTTATCCTCAACAATCTGCTCCTGATTTGCTTTTTGATGAAAAAATAAAATTTCAAACTTCTTTCACTAGTGAGTTTGTTGTTGAATGGGATATAAGACAGTTTAACCGAATATTAGATCATTTGACTTCTTGAAGTCATGTCTATGTGTTGGAAAGCATATAGATAAAAAAATGTTGACTCTAGAACCTCCACTGGAAATTGTTTATTGGATTTACAGGTCAACCTAAACAATGGTGGCATAATTATCTTGATTCAGAATAAAGGCTTGTATTTTAGATGCCACTAACACGGGTGAAAATGATAGTTTCGTCGTTCTTATTTATAGTATCATCAAAATTTTTATCGAAAAACCTGTTGATGTACTCAATAGACAATCTGATATTCTCATGAATCTTCATTGTTCCAAACTCCATGATTTTCGGTGGTATAAAGACATGTTTTTAACTCGTTTCTTATTACGTGAAGATTGTCATCAATTTTATTGGAAAAAATATTTATATCTAGACTTCCAAAACTCTTTACAGAAAGAGTTAGAAACTCTATCAAAAGTCATTACAAAAATGATATTCCATATAGAGAGCTTACATATGGAGAAATTATTCACTTTATTAATAAAGAAGGTCTTGCTTTTTGCACTGATCTTAAACTCAAAGCCAAATTAAAATCAGAAAGCTTTGAAAGCCGTATAGAGCTTGGATCATTTCGTGAAAAATATGGCCTTGAGAAAATTACTTCCACTTCTTCTTCAAAATAAAAAAGAAAGAGTTTAATTCCCATAAAAGAAAAAGGAATTTTCAAAAAGAAAGAAAATTTCAAAAACCTTCTTATTCGATTTTTTTTTCTAGAAACGATTTTCAAAGAAAAATCTCAAAAAAATGTTACATGTTGGAAATGCAAACAAATAGGACATTATTCTAATAAATGTCATATGAAAGGTGAGATTAATAATCTTTAAATTGATGAAGATATTAAACTTGAACTTCTCAATTTAATTAATTCTTCATAAGAAGAATCTTCTGATTTCGAATTAGAAATGGTTTATTAGCATTAAGAAGATTTTGATGCTGAAACTAGTTCTAATTTTTCATCATCTTCTAATCAATCTAAAGAACTTTGTGGATGTAAAACCATAAATGTTCTTACAAAAGAAGAAGAACTTATTCAAGAAGCAGTTGAGAAAATTAACAATCCTCAACTAAAGAAAAGTTCAAATCTCTTCTCCTTCAAAATTTAATGATCCTATTGATGAGTCTCATAGTATTAAAAATATTATGAATAGATTCAAGGCTGAATCCTCTAAATCTTCTACTTCTGATTTAAGATCAGAAATCAATGAGATGAAATCTCAGATTTCCATTCTTCAAAATCAAATTAAAGGTGTCCGTATGGAAGTAGTTCTCTTGAAAACAAATTTGACTCTTTTGATGAAGAAGATATTCTTTCTCAATCTTCAAAAAATCCCGTTATTCTCCAAACAGAATAAGAAAAGGTTAATGTTATTAGTTGTATGCAACTTCAAAAATGGTATTGCAAAATGACTATTATTATCAATAAAGAATTTGGACTTGAGACTAGAGTTTTAATTAATTCTGGTGTTGATCAAAATTGTATTAGGGAAGGATTAACCCTTGCAAAATATTTTGAAAAAACTACTGAACGCTTATATGGTGCTAGTGGAAAAAAAGCTTAATATTCAATATAAACTCTCAAAAGCTCATGTTTGTAATTCAAATATATGTTTTAAAGATATTTTTTACCTTGTCAAAGATTTGTATCAAGAAGTTATTCTTGGAACTCTTTTTATTGTTCAAATTTACCCATTTCAAGCTCATTCAAAAGGGTTAACTACGAATATCTTTTGACAAGAAATTACTTTCAAGTTTACAAATGCTCATTCTTATAAAGATGTTAATACTTTGAAAGAAGTTTCTATTTCAAAAATTATTAACAATATTAAGTTCAAGAAAAAACATATTCAAGTTTTAAAAGAACTTAGATTTCAAAGAATCGAGGAACAGTTAAAAGATCCCTCCATGATTACAAAAATCTATCTTTTTCAGGGGCGTATCAAGGAAGAGGTATGCTCTGCTATTCCAAATGTTTTTTGGAATAGGAAAAAGCATGTTGTCTCCCTTCCTTACACTCACAATTTTCATGAATCCAATATTCCTACAAAATCCCGTCCTATTCAAATAAACGAAGAATTATTTGATCATTGTATCAAGGAAATCAATGATTTACTGGATAAAAAACTTATCCGACCAAGTCAATCACCTTGGTTTTGTTCGACATTTTATTGTCAATAATTCTGCTGAAATTGAACGAGGAGCACCTCGTTTAGTAATCAGCTACAAACCTCTCAACAAAACTCTTCAATGAATTAGATATCCATTACCTCAAAAGAAAGATCTTTGGAATAGATTGTTCAAAATTGTTATCTTCTCAAAATTTGACATGAAGTCAAGATTCTGGCAAATTCAAATTAAAGAAGAANTAATTCTGCTGAAATTGAACGAGGAGCACCTCATTTAGTAATCAGCTACAAACCTCTCAACAAAACTCTTCAATGAATTAGATATCCATTACCTCAAAAGAAAGATCTTTTGAATAGATTGTTCAAAATTGTTATCTTCTCAAAATTTGACATGAAGTCAAGATTCTGGCAAATTCAAATTAAAGAAGAAGATAAATATAAAACTGCTTTCAATGTTCCTTTTGGTCAATATGAATGGAATGTCATGCCATTCGGTCTAAAAAATACTCCTTCAGAATTTCAAAAAATTATGAACGATATTTTCAATCCTTATTCAAATTTTATAATTGTTTATATTGATGATATTTTAATCTTTTCAGAAAGCCTAGAACAACATTTCAATCATATTAATACATTCATTCATGTCATAAAAAATAATGGTTTAGCAGTTTCTGTAAAAAAAATTGTTTTATGACAAACAAACATTAGGTTTTTAGGGCATAACATTCATGCAGGAACAATTACACCTATTCAAAGAAGTCTTGGTTTCACCGATAAATTTTTTGATGAAATCTTGGACAAAAATAGCCTCAAGAAAATGTTTTATTCCAATTTACCTACAATCTCAAAGTGTCTTGAATATTTTGTTGGTACTTTCAGATTGTTCAAAAACATGGTTCCAAATACAGTGTCAAAAAGATAGTTCAAAGATTCAAAATTAACTGCTGGTCAAAATTTCATGAAACAAATTGCGTCCCAAAGTAGTAAATTATTGGATTCAAGAACAGAGGAATGCAGGTATCCCAAAATCATCAAACCACATTCGCTGATCCCAAGGCTAGATTCATCTACTACTTGGTGAGGGATCAGAAGATTCACTTGGTGACATTTATCTATGAGCATATTCACTCTCAAGGAATTTGGGGGACCGACATCGTTCTTTGATTTTCCCGAGTCTAATCAGCGAGATTTGTAAGAGCTCAGGGGTAAATATTCCATCTGGGGAGGTTCCAGAGAGAACCAGTGCTTTTATTAAGCGCACTACATTTGAGGCTCAAGAAAGAGCTCGGGAAAAGCATAGAGAGTGGTTAGAGAAAAAATACCTTAGACAACAGCCAACTAAGTAGGGTCAGGCAGCCGACGACGTTTACATGCCTCAGGCTCCACCACCACCTAGCGATGTTGATACATAGTTGTTGAGACAGATGTTCGCTATTATGATCGGATCTAGCCTAGATATTTAGAGTCTTCAACGGGCTATCGGAGCCATCGTTACGAATATCGAGACAGTACGAATTAATATGTTGACCACCAGGAATTTAACTGCTACTCCCAGTAGGGAGTCTTGGCTGCAAGGTTATAGGTCGAGAGCTTGAATGGGTGGTTGAGTACTTATGTGGGCAGAGTTGATGGTATACAGTTGAGGGCTAACGAGATGTGGGACATATTAGGTAGCATGGAGACTGGTGTTCAAGAACAGTCACACTACTTCAGGGTATGCAGGGGCAGCTTGACGAAGGTTTTGGCATGATGAGAGGCTTACAGACCGAGCTCTCCCAATTGTCCGAGTTGATGCGACAGATTCTTGCATAACTGCCTCTACCTTCAACAAATGGAACATCTGGATCTACTTTTCCTCCACCATCTTCACTTTTACAATCTTATTGATCAGGGGAGTATTCGTTACTCTATTTTGGTACCTAATTCTATTTTTATCCTAAACTTCTGCATTTCACTAAAATTGCTACACATTGAGGACAATGTTTTGTATAAATTTGGGCAGGTGGCAGAACTCTCATGACACCTTGGTTATTCATCAATATGTTTTTGTAATTTATTGTTTTTTGTGTGATTGTTCCCAGAAAAAAAACAAAAAAATTATTAGTAGTTTTTATTTATTTTCTAGTATTTGCTTATTGTTTTGTGTGCTTGTGTGGGCTTGATGACTTTGTCGGCAATGATATAGAATATTGGAATAAGTATGGGCTATAAATGGATGAAATATTGTTTGATTAGATTAATCAATACTTGTTTATGTGAAACTTGACAT
>CAIGRT010115682.1:0-10025 GCA_903798405.1 Fraxinus platypoda | reverse complement strand
ACGTTGCTTTGTTTGTGGGTCTTTATCATATTTAATGACATTTCTTGATTGGACCTTTATCTCGAATTCTTTAATTGGGTTTTTTCTCTTAGGCCATTTTCCTCTCTTGGACCTTCTGAATTAGGTTGTACATTTTTGTGTGTCAACAGCAACAAACATGAAATTCTAAATTGTCATCACGTTTAATGGAATGAGTCCTGTTTATGTAGAACCTACTTAAAACCTACTTAAAAATGGAAGTAAGCCTTAAAAGATTTAAAAAATATACCATACAAGACATGTGATCGCATAGATCAGTCATCAGCATTCAACTAAGTTTCAGTAAGGGGCCATGCGGCCGCATGCTTAGTTATTTTATACGATCGCATAGGTCTTCATTTCAGCTCTCTCATCCGCTACTCGAACCAAGTTGATCCATCTTATTCCGTCCTCCATGTCTAATATGAAACTTGTCCTTTTACTTGTCGTGATCAATGTTTCGTCTATCGTGGGTTGAGCAAGTACTCTCATTGCTTATTTGACCTGCTTCGCTCGTGACCTTGTCATAGACCCTTCCTCAACAATCAATGGATCCTTATCCGGACTTGTCCTCGTATCATGGATCACATCATAGAACCCCTTTTGATTAAATTATCAAGATTTGATAATGGTGAGAAAGTTGATTCAACCATTTACAAGAGTTTTGTTGGAAGTTTAAGGTACTTGACATGTATAAGACCTGATATTTTATTTGGGACTAGTTTTGTTAGTCGGTACATGGAGAATCCAACCATGATATATTTTAAAGCCGCAAAGAGAATTCTATGATACATCAACGGTACCATTCACTATGATTTATTTTATTCATATTCCAATGATTTCAAACTTATCAGATATAGCGATTGTGATTGGGTAGGAGATATGGATGATAGAAAAAGCAAAAGTGGTCATGTATTTTTAATGGGAGATACGACTTTTCATGGTTTTCAAAGAAGCAACCTATTGTTACACTCTTAAGTTGTAAAGCGGAGTATGTTACGGTTGCATCTTATGTTTATCAAGCGATTCGGCTTTGAAATTTGTTAAAGAAAGTTCATTTGCAATAAGGTGATACAACAAAGATTTTTGTTGATAACAAGTCAACATTATCGTTGACTAAAAATCCAATTTTTCATGATTGAAGCAAACATATTTATATAAAGTATCATTTTGTTCGAGAATGTGTTGGCAAACAATATGTGGAGTTAAAGTTTGTGAAGTCTTAAGATTAGATTATTTATATTTTTACCAGGTCATTGAAGATCGATGCATTGTAAAGTTTCGAAGTTTGCACAGAGTTACTATAAATCACATTTAAGAGAGGGTGTTAGAAATATAAACTTGATTTGTAAATTAAGTTAGTTCATGTATAATTGGTTTATGTACTAGGATTTGCAACATTTATGCATTGTTGAGATACATGCACCTCTAATTAATGAATATATATACAACGGATTCATGTACTAGTCAATTCATGCATTTTGATATATTTATGATTCTTTTTAGGAGGAAGAATGTAATAATTGTTAATAAATGTACTAGATTAGATACATGTTTTGTAAAGCCTATAAAAGACTTGTGATTCTAGCATTTTGAATTAAGCTAGTTCAAGAAATAAAAGTTAAACGTTTTCTTGAATTTATCCAATCCTCTCTTAAAATTGATTCATCTCCAAGTTTCCAGCAGCTTTTACTCTATCACTGCAGGCATTTTTCCTTTTTAATAGATTATATCCTACATAATTATGATATGTATGCCAAATTACTAAAGATTAGATTTCACACATTAGTATAAGTACCTTTTACTATTGGACTAGACTAACTAGTGCATATTATTTTCTTAGGACGGATGGATGAGATTAAAATCCTAGTCTTCAATAAATGCTTGGTAAACCTCTCAACCATAGCACCTTCAATCCGATTCAATCTTCAACTCAAACCATGAACACTCACCATCACAATTTACACTTTCCCCAATTTCTTCTCACAGATTGGTTAAGTAAATGTGATCTAGTAATGTAGTATTGTGAAACCAATAAAGCCATCGTACAAGCAAAGTATTCAATGTCTCATCAACGATCCAATAATGTACTTTGACACTACTATCTCGCTAAATGATTGTACAAATCAATGACGTGTAGATAGAACATGTACCCACTAATCATAATATTGCATACCCACTTAAGAAAAACATAATTCCAGCAATAAACATGATCATCGTGTTTATTTATTTGATATTAAGCCCCTGTTTGATAACCATTATTTCAAAACTCTTTATTCTATTACTTATTTTTAATCACAGATTCATACTATAAAATATTCTATACTTAAACCCAAAACTTTTCCCTACTTTCTAACCACACATTCTTCAAAAATGTAATATTCAAATTTTTTGTTTTGCCAAATAATGGCCGTCAAACAGGGGGCTAAGTACGCGAATGATTGGATCTATTACAAATAGGAGTAGTTGATATCACAAACTAAAGAGCGGAGATGCTAGACTAAATATGTGGATGCTTATTGATACCCACGGTAGAGATTCCACATGGGTGACTATTAGAGTATCAATGGACCTACTTTCAGTAACGTTTGCGAAACTGATGATTGAACGTAAGACCATCAGGAATTCTTAGGTTTGATTGTCATACTGTAACCAGTTTGGATGTGACTACTTTGGGGTTGCACATACAACATTAATTGGTTGTGAAGGGAATTTCTTGGAGATTGATGGATGAACTCACAACTCCTAAACAGCAAGAGAATATTTCGTGACATTCATAGACTTGAGTAAAGTCTTTGGCCATAGGGAATCATAATTTGAATGGGTTTCAAATACAATACGATGAACCAAATGACTCCGAGTATCAAAGAATATATTTAGTCAAATGAAATTGACACTAATTTCACGTCTTTTAATCAGTTAGGATATAGTTGATGAAGGAAATGTATTTCATGCTAATCGACATTTAAGGTATTGTCATACCACATAACTTATCTTTGCACTTGGGTATCCCAGATGTCAATCTTAGACATTTAATGTGGATTGATTAATTAGTTGAAGTAGGATAATAGTCCATATTATTTGTCATCGTATTCGGGATTCCAATGGATCTCAAACAAACAGTGAGTAGTGGAAGATAAAATAGAGGATTTAATTAATTGGTAGATGTTAAAAAATTTATGCATTAATTAATTTGATAGATTGTACTATTAACTCACAAGTGAAAAATATTGATTGATTAATTTTAGGACCAATAACTTTAGAGATTTTATTATCCTATTAGGATTTGGGTTGAAGAATGTGTATTTTGCTAGCACAAAAAAAATAAAATTTCAAACCTAAATCTATATAGCAAAAATCTTTCTCCTAATAATCCGTATTATAGGAATTTTTTTTCATCCAACTCTTCCATGTGGAGTACTGTTAGACGGCTTGGTCCACTGTGGTAAATCAAGATCTTGAATAAAGAATTTTTATTGTGCAAGAGAAATCAATTTTGAGTTTGAATCGTCAAGATGTAAAAATTCCTTACAAATATCATTTATACATCAAAATTAATTTTGTGTAGGGTATTGAACTTTTATATTTGCATCGTTCATGTCTATTTAGCCCCTGTTTGGCTTAGACTAAAATAAAATTTTTAGTAAATTTTAATAAAAGTCGATGAAATGTGTAGTTGTCTTAAGAAATGCGTGACTAAAATTAATGGTTGATTTTTACTTGATTTTTAGCAGATTTTAATGTACATCAAACAATGGCTTAATTTGCAATAATCATGTCCCATCCCTAAGAATGGTGTTGGGTTACTGACGCCGCAATTAACAGAGTGAAAGACACTAGAAGAAAGCTTGAAAAATTGAAGAGTTTAGTAACACAGTTCGATCAGTTGATCTACCTTTGGGGGATCAGATGATAACCAGAAATGTTCACTATAAACCTTCAAGATAACATTTTGCAGATTACAGCCTGGAACTACCCATCAAGAAAACTTATTTGCGCACACAGCACACAAATTTCTCTTACCCTACGTTTGCCAATCTGCCCCAGACCTTAAATACAATTATCTATTATTAAGACCATGAATTTAAACCTATTTTACATAAGAACATGGAGAAGAACAAGGGAAAAGAATACAGAGCATTTCAAGAACCTTTCATCTGAAAATAAGAAATAAAAACAGTAAAAACTGTGTCCCTTCAATTGTCCCTCACCCACAAATTTGTTTGTTAATAGGATATGTTACGCCTCGCCTCCAAGGCTCAAAGTAAAAGCGCCGCAAGGACGAAGTCCAAGTTGAGGCACTGCCTCAAAGACGAAGCTGTCTAAGGAAACAAAGAAAGAAGCTGAAGCTCTCCACCTAGAGGACCACCTCAAAGATTCCTCTGAGGCTCTCAAACTCGTCCGAAGCTCACGAAGTCGACGCTATCTCTTGTAATAGATTCGAAGATTTCTTAGAAGTGATTGATGTAACACTTGTAATAAAGTTTGTTAGTGTGTCAGCCTATTGTATAGAACGACTGACCCATTGTCAATGTATTAATTGTATGAATAAACTGTGATGTAAAACCTCAATTAGGGAGATGAAGCCACGTGGTTCTGATTCAACGGTCACCACTTCGGCCAAGACAGTATAAATTGGTTCTCTTGGAAACAAAGAGGGGGGGGGAGGATTTTGGACAATCATATATTCGAAATACATACTTGAACTCTCAAGAATTTTATATAAACATTTGGTTGAAGATCTCTCGTTTTGGCTTATATGTCCATCACGAAAATTTCAATATACAACATAGCAACTTCTATACATATTTTATCTATCCTTCCACATTCTTATTACATGGATTGGTTTGTTTTCCGTCTGGTAATCGTTGTTAGCGCGATTGCTTTTGTTTCACTCGTCGAAGCCTGAACAGTTTTGTCTCTCACTGTAAAGTACCTCCCACGTCCATTTCCTCCTTGCTATCGCCGTTATTTCGGTAGGAACGCGTCAGAATTGTACTTGACTTGGCGTGAGTGAGCCCGACATCTGTTGGCTCATTTTTTGGGGTCAACAGATTGACACCGTCTGTGGAAAATTCTTACATTTAACCACGAAAACACTTTGGGAGAAAGCTAGTTTGAAATATTTTGGCAAGGAAAGTTTTAACTCTTGAAAAAGGAGTGTCATTGAAGAAAGGATTGTCAGAAACTTGCAACCCTTGAAAAAGGAGAGTTCTTGAAGAAAAGACCGTTGGAAAGTCCAAAAATCCAATACTTATTTGATCCTTAAAAGAAAGGATAATTCAGTTGAGAAAGTTGTTTGTGAAAAATGAGTTCAAGTGGTGATGAAAGTGCACCTCGTAGAACGAGGGAATACCCTGAGGAAGGGAAACCCTCGCGAGTTGCCCCAACTGCTTGCCCACGACCCCCACAACATAGATGAGGTAGGTCGAGAGGCGGAGGCAGGGTCATGCATGAGATGCTGATGAGCATGCAGCGCTGAGGAGGGTACCCAAATCCTCCATATGCAGTCCCTGAAAATGCATTCCACGACCCTCAAGGATACTACCATGAAGAAGAAGAAGTCTAAAGCCAAATGGCTGGAGACCATCATATGAGGATGGAAGCTCCTCAAGAAAGGGAGGTTGAGGTTGATAAGTCAACCAATTACGCCTCGAAAAGACTCTACGAGGTCCCGTTTAACTTTCCTCCAAACTATGAACCAGAGGATCGACCTCAAAGGTCAGCAATTATTTTTTATAGGATAAGCACAGGCTTGCCTAGACATAGGTGGGCTCATTCGCCATCTGCGCCTAGAAATACGCAACAGGAGTCTCCTCGGAATGAAAGACAGGAACCGATTTACCATGAAGAGCCTCGAATCCCTCGTCCTAGAAATAGGCTTGAGAGAAGGGACCGAACTATGAGTGAGGCAGGACCTTCCCAACCACCTCTCCAAAATCAGCAAAGGGAGGAGGAAAATTCTAACGAACCACAGAGGTCATGTGACCTCGATGACGATGATGACCACTCACCATTCTCACAAGCCATTAGGAACGCACCAATGCTAAACCACTTCATGCTTCCTAAAATCCCTTAGTTTGATGGGAGAGGTGACCCCGCGAAGTACCTCAACAGCTTCAAGACACATATAAATTTGAAAGGGGCTACCCATACATGAAGTGCAGGGCCTTCTACTTGACCTTGAGTGGAGGAGCTAAAATCTGGTATACTAGGCTGCCTGAAGGCAACATCCGAAGTTGGTCGGATCTCAAAAGGACGTTCCTAAAATGCTTCGCTACCAGCAAAGAGGGCGAAAGGCCCATTCAACGATTGCAAGATATGTGACAACAACAAGGCGAGACGCCGAAAAGTTTCTTGTCCCATTTCACTGACAAAATTACCTACTGTGTGCAAGTCACAGATAGGAAAGCTTTGACTATCTCAAGAGGAGGTTTAGACATGAACTCTCTCTTCTAGAAAGACGTCCAGAACAAGGACCCTACTACCTATGATGCCCTATTAGAAATGATAAGGCGGGAAATCCTCAATAAATAATTGAGAGACCATAGGAACAGGGCTAGCCAGAGACTTCCCCCTCCTCAGATGCAAAGGGACAAGCACTAGCAGCAACAATACTTAATACAGTACCCACTTTGGCGTACGAGAAAGTAAACCCTGATGTTGAAATGTATTGATGCCAGCCCTACCAAAGGCACTCACGAAGGGGAAGAGGTAGGGGACGAGGCACTGAACTTAGAAATAGGGATGAAGTGCCCAGTTATTGTACCTACCACCAATCCCATGGCCACCGTACGAAGAACTGCTGGGATGTCGCAAGACATTCCCACAACACAAATCAAGGAAGAGGCAGACGCCCCCGAAGAGATGCTCATCCCAGACAAACCCGACAGCATGGGAATGTTGAGCCAAGGCGCCCCAACATAAATGACCCCCAAAGGGGGAGGGATAATGATACAGAAATGCCTAGAGAAGGTCAAAGGCAAAGGCGAAGCCCCCCCAACGAACAATGGACAGGAGCCCATAAGGGAAATTGACACAATTACTGGGGGCCCACACATCGGGGGAGAACCTAAAAACTCGCGAAGAAATTATGCTAGAGAAGCAAAAGACCCTCCTATGACAAGTTTCATAGTCAACCAATCTTCTATTGGAAGAACAATTCCATCAATCACATTTACTCAAGAAGACATAGCAGTTGTGCATTATACACACCGTGATGCCCTAGTGGTAAGGGCAGTCGTAGCCCGCAACAGCCTGAAAAGAATGTTAGTGGATAATGGAAGCTCAGTCAATATCATCTTTGGAACCACCATTGATAAGATGAAAGTTGACCACGAGCAGACCCCAATGAGTTCCTCTGTGTATGGCTTTACAGGAGATAGCATCATCCCAATGGGGTAAAATCACTCTAGCAATAGAGATGGGGACTGCAGCCTTGATTGCTCACCACTTCATGGAATTTTTGGTGGTTGATAACCGGTATCCTTCTCATGGAGTACTTGGGAGACCAGCCTTGAAAGAACTATGGGGTGTCACCTCCATTCACCACTTATGTATGAAATCTTCAGCTGAAAATGGCATCGCCACCATTTGAAGTGATCAGCAAAGTGCTAGGAAATGTTACTTGAACTCCCTAAGGAAAGTTGAACCAAGGACTGTCGACGTCATTGTCACAGACCTTGACATAAGGGATGCCCCTGAACAAGGGGAAGACGTCCAAATGATCAATGCCCCTGAAGAATGGGACATCCTTGACGTCATATAAACCCCTGAAGAAGAGGCTGTTTGTAAAGAACGAACCACCCCTGAAGAAGGGAGTAATGCTGAAGAAGCAGCTAACTTGGAAGAGCTGGACCCTCTCGTCATTGACTGCGAGCCTCAAATAGCACCTTTGGAGGAACTAGAGAGCTTTTCGGTAGACCCGCACGGTCCCTCGAAATATCCGCAGATGGGAAAAAACCTGCCCATAGAAGCAAAAGAGGAGCTGAAAAGCTTTTTACTGAAAAATTTTTGATGTTTTCGCCTGGAAGTATGGCAACATGGTAGGCATCGATCTAAAGATAGTTATCACCACTTAAACATCGACCCAAAGGTCGTAGCACATAGACAAAATTGAAGAGCCCTCAACCCTGAGAGATATGATGCTATAAAAGATGAGGTCAAGAAGCTGATCGATAAAGGATTTATCTGGGAATTAGTGTATCCCAAATGTTTTGAACCCAGTGTTGGTCAAAAAGCATAATGGAAAATGGAGGGTTTGCGTGGACTTCTCAAATTTAAACTAAGCCTGTCCTAAGGACAGCTTCCACTTACTAGAATAGACCAACTCGTGGACTCAACTGCCGGGCACGAGCTTTTTAGCTTTATGGATGCATATTCTGGATACAATCAAATCCCTATGTTCCAAGCAAAAGAAGGACACACTTCCTTCATCACAAACAAGGGTCTTTATTGTTACAAGGTCATGTCATTCGAGTTGAAAAATGCCGGAGCTATCTACCAAAGACTTGTCAATAAAATGTTCGCCGACCTTATTGGGAAAACCATGGAGGTCTACGTGGACGACATGCTGGTAAAGAGCTTAAAAGCACGGGATCATGTTAAAAACCTTAACAAGACATTTCAGATTTTGAGAAGATACCGGATGAAGCTCAATCCTTTGAAGTGTGCCTTTGGAGTTTCTTCAGAAAAATTCTTGGGCTATATCATCAACTAAAGAGGCATTGAAGCGAATCCTGAAAAAGGTCAAAACTTTGATTGAGATGATTTCACATAAGAAACCAAAAGAGGTGCAGAACTTCACAAGACGAGTAGCAGCCTTAAACCGCTTCGTCTCAAAGGCAACAGACAAGTGCCTACCCTTCTTTAAGATCCTCAAAGGAGGAAATAAATTTCAATGGACAGAGGAGTGTGAGGTAGCCTTACAAAGGTTGAAAAAGCACTTGGGACATGCTCTCTTCCTCTCGAAACCTAAGGATCATGAGCCACTACAGTTATACTTGGCAGTAACTTCCGAGGCTATCAGTTTGATTTTGATAAGAGAAGAGAATGATCACCAATTGCCTATTTTCTACGTCAGTAAAGTACTCTTGGCAGTAGAAATTCGCTATCCAGACATGGAAAAGATAGCTTTTTCTTTGGTAACATCATCAAGAAAGTTGAGACCATATTTCCAAGCTCATAGTATACACGTGTTGACGAACTTTCCCTTCAAGCAAGTGCTGTAGACGCCCGATGCTTCAGGGATGTTACTTAAACAGGCTGTGGAACTAAGTGAGTTTGATATCGTCTTTAAACCAAGGGCAGCCATCAAGGGTCAGGCCTTGGCAGATTTTGTGGTAGAATTCATTCTTGTTCCAGAAATGGAAGAAGATATGGAACCTGTCGAACTTCCAACCTGGACGCTTTCAGTTGATGGATCCTCAGGAGAGACAGGGTCAGGAGCAGGGGTTGTCTTAATCAGTCCAGAGGCCTATAAGCTTACATGTGCTGTGAGATTCGATTTTAAATTCATCAACAATGCAGCAGAATATGAGGCCCTCCTTGTCGGCCTAAGGTTAGCCAAAGAGATGCAAGAAAAGAGGCTCGTCATCAGCAGTGACTCCTAGTTGGTAGTAAGCCAGTTCATGGAAATTTTTTAACCAGAGATAAGTCTATGGCAGCATACCTAAAATTGGTTATGGACTTCATCCCAACCTTTGAAATGTTCGAACTGGTGTAAATCCCACGTTCTGATAACGTCCATGCCGATTCACTGCCTAAATTAGCAAGCAGCAAAGATTCTGAACTAGTCACATTTGTGCCTAGAGAACATCTTTCCAGACCTTCTACCACCGCTGGCAAGATTGTTATGTGGGTTGAGGACACCCCATCTTGGATGAAACCTATCATATCCTTCCTCAAAGACCAGGCTCTGCCCCCTAAAAAGGAGGAGGCTTAGAAACTCAGAAGGAGAGCTGCCCACTTCATCTTCCAGGATGATGTACTATACAAATGAGGTTTCT
>CAIGRT010115671.1:0-12122 GCA_903798405.1 Fraxinus platypoda | reverse complement strand
AAATAATAAGTCACAGGTAACCACCGTGGCACCACCGCTACCATCGCACCACAACCACCAATCTTACCAGTACCGCCACATCACCACTACCTCGCCACCGCATGTCACAACCACAACCACCACCACCCAATTACAAATACCACCAGAATTTGCAAACCACCATCAAGCCGAAATCCCTAATTAATAACCCAAATCCCAAACAAACCTTAAATCATTTTTTTCAATCCTTCCATTCTCTCCTTTTCCATATTCTCGTCTCTCTCTCTCTCCCCTCTCCCTTACCGCCGCCATCGGAGATTCTCACAGAGAGAGAAGACAGATGATGTGAGCGCTGCTGTAGAGAAGACATACGATGTGCCGGCGACAGTGTAGAGGCGGACGAGGTTTGAGGCGGCGAGATCATTGGATCTGCAACGCGATGCTACAGAACACTGAGACCACTGAGATCTACATCGAGCCGCGGCACCGGTGGTGGCGTCGGTGCGCAGTGCAGCGCCACTACTGTTGAGAGAGAAGAAGAAGACGGGTGAGAGAAGATGGAGAGAAGGGAGAGGATAGAGAGAGAAAAGATATGGAAAAATGATTAGGGTTTGAAATTGTGTAGGATTGATTTAAATAAAAAATAATTTAAAAATCATTAATTAAAACCTGAATTATATATTATTAAAGGTGGTTCTGTATTTTTGAAAATTGAAACTTAAAAATCTGTGAGGGTGTAATTTCCTCATAATGTAATCACATCAGTAATGTTAAAAGGGTCCATTCTTTGAACCGATTAAAAAGGTGTTTCCTTTCTTGGACGCTTGATACAAATTTGTTGTATAATTGAAAGTCTTCAAAGCAAGAAACATATTGCTAGATATTGACATGAGTCCAAGGATATTAGATTTTGGTATGGCTAGAAGTTTTGGAGGAAATGAGACTTAGCCCCGTTAGGTTTAGAATAAAGTCTGATTTTTAGTAGATTTTGATAAAATTTAGTGAAATATATAGTTCAAAAGTCATGAATCCCATAAAATATATAGTTAAAATTAATTATTGACATTAACTTAATTTTAATCAAAATTTCTAACTGGACCAAACATGGCCTTAAGCTAAGACTCGTCGGGTTGTTGGAGCATAGTAAGAGTCTCTATACAACAATGTATCTAATGCATTATTATTGCTTGTAACATTTTTTTCTGGTTAATGATTTTATGCAACAGCTACATGTCGCCAGAATATGTAGTGGATGACTTGCTCTCCGTAAAATTAAATGTATTTAGCTCTGATGTCTTGGTACTAGAAATCGTGAGTGAAAAGACTAACTGGGAATTTCTTGTAGTGATCAGCAACTTAACCTTCTTAGACATGCAAGTGTTTCGTCTTATGGGTATTAATACGTGAAATTACTGCCATTAATATTTGTAGAATTAAGGTCCACTTAGTGATGTGGTGGCCTAAGCGATAAAATTATAAACGAACACGTTATCAAAGTTCTGTTAATTCCAAATGAATACCGCAATATGATCATTTTTTAATTTCTGTTGATTCCTAAGAATACTAGAAATCCAAACATAAAAAACTCTTTGATATGTACACGAATACAAAGAATTTGAACTCATTGGTTTTAAATACCAAATATTGACAATTTAAAATATTAAAAAACTCCGAAGTTTATTTTATTTCAAATCAAAAACTACTTATTGTTATTAAGACTGACAATCCTTATTTTAAGCAATAACTAAAAATTAGAGAAAGACTAAAATCTAGATTGAGACAAAAATTAAAAATAATGACTAAAATTAATGATGAAGAGTCAATCTTCATCAAGACTAAATCACTGTTTAATGGGGATTAAAATCAGATTTTTAGTAGATTTTGTTAGAAGTTGATGAAATGTGTAGTTAAAATTAATTTTTGACTTTGACCTAATGAAAATCTTGATTTTAATTTCCACCAAACAAGGGCTAAATCTTGACAAAGATTAAAATTAAAGATACCGACTAAAATTAATGATGAAGACTCAATCTTCATTATTCTCCTCTAATTGATGAAGAATCTTACAGCGTGTTCTCTATCCAATTCTTTGCGACAAGAACAATCTATTTGATAGCTCTATGAAACGTTGATTAACCGCTTCATTCAATTTCATTAAAAGTTACATATCTATCAGGACATGAATAGCAACTTCATGCTCAATCAACCATATTTCTTTAATAACATAATATCAAAGACAGTTGTCGCCTCTTCACAAAATTAGCCATGTTATGTAGACACGTCCTTGACCAAAAGCATGGATTTTTGGCATCTATACATGTCATATTGAATTTTTCTTTCTTGAATTTCTTGGACAATTCTTCAAAATTTTTTACATGAGACTCGTTACAAGAAATTGGAGCATTATTGGATTTGCCATTATCCAAATCGAAAATTCTTCAAACTCTTCATCAAGAATTGAAGGCCCATTGTAACTGTCATTATCTCAATTCACAAACTCTTCAACTTCTTCATCGAAGATTGGGCGATCTTCGTAACTTAAATCGTAGAATTCTTCCACATTTGAATTAATGAAAGGAGTAAAAAGAGTTTTATCCCAAAACATAACTTTTGACATTAGATTACACGAACATCAACTCATCTATATCAGGAATGAACATCTCTCTGTACCAACAAATGAAGTGGCAGAAGCAAAAATAAATATAGGGACATGCTATCGAAGCTCCGTTGATTCTATATGAATACCGCAACACGATCATATTCTAATTTTGTTGATTCCTAAGAATTCCAGAATTCTAGGAAACAAAAGCTCTTATATTTGCGCACGAATATATAGAATTTGGACTCGTTGATTTAAGTATCAAATATCGAGAATTTACGAAATTTGAGAAAAACTTAACATTTAATATTATATTTCAACTCAAAAACTACCAATGCCAATAAGGCTTACATTCCTCATTTAAAACATAACTAAAGACTAGATAAAGACTAAAATTAAAAGTAATGACTAAAATGAACGATGAAGACTCAATATTCATAAAGACTAAATCCAGATTAAAGACTAAGATTAAAGATAATGATGAAAATTAAGATGAAGACTCAAGACTCATTTCAGTCTTCATCACTTTGCCTAATCCAACTTCTACAGGCATGGATACTTCACAAAGAAGGTCACTAGAACTAGTTGATACTTTTCGTGCTAATTCACATTACTTAGAAGTGCCATGATCAATCCATGTGGGTCTGTTATGCATGCAACAATATCCGTGAGATAGTCCAAGCATGTCTATAGCGATTTTCATGTTGTAGAATGAAAGCTAAATGGCCCGGGTTTTCGAGATTTATATCGCGTTTAAAGTTCAGCTAGCACAAACACATCAATATAATTGAACGAAGTGACTATTACGCTGCCAGATACGAGATAGGAATTGGTGTATATTACATTATTTATGCTATCTTTGTGATATTGGGGGCATCGACAATTATTTACTATGCTCAATAAGAAGGTTAACCAATCTACACCCAATGTGTAACACCCTATGTTGGGCCTCCTACCACTAAGAGGTCATCTACATTCATGTTGGGCTGCCTACTGCAGTGAGACCCTTTACATTCATGTTGGGCCGCCTACCACTAAGAGGCCCTCTACATCCATGATGGATCTCCTACCGCCATGAGGCCCTCTACATTCTTGCCGGGCCGGCTACCACTACGGGATCAATGCAACACTTAACCATAAAAATACTATTGAGTTGGATGGAAATCAACAGACGGTTATCATGGGCACAACCAACCCCTGGAAATAGAGCCCCATCACTCAAGATGTGGGGGTAGTGGAAAGCTTTACATGGGATACGTATCACGATAACCCCCATCAATTAAATAGCTTCAGACATCTATAAATACCCATAAGGCAAGACAGATATGGATCTGGACACTCTGGCTTTTTGAATACCCATTATTTTTCCTCTTTCTACGTAAAAGAACAAGTTACTAATTCTCACGCCAAAGGTACAAAGGGGGAGAAAGACCCAATCTCATTTTGCAGGTTACGTTCATTCATTGGAGCAGCTGAAACACCTTACATCCCAATGAGGACGTGGAGTCTAGTTTCTTAATTGTTTCATTGCCGTCGTCTGTGGGAAACCACTAAACAAAAAAAAACTATGTCGAGGAGACGGACTAAGAGTGAAACGCGCATGGTAAAAAATACGGCAGAGACAGAGTCAGAGTTTGTTGCAAGGGGTCACGACCCGCCACCACCACCATCACAGTATGTGACGTAGAGCCAACTCAGTATCTTGGAAACTCAATTGGCAACCATGATGTCCCTCTTGCAAAGTCAAACGCAGAAAATCGCAGCCTTACCACAGAACCCGTAGGAGGCCATATGTGAACAACCCCCCCAAGTAGCACAAACGTTATCCCGCCTATTACTCAGCCAGTAGTAGAAGGCTTGGGGGATACAAGGATTGCAGTTCCGTAGATTTCCTGACCCATGATAGTCTTAGAGAGAGGTATAGATGATGCATTAATTAAGAGGAAGGACAGACACAGGCAAATGGTTTTGGAAGAAGATCCTTTTGCACCTGAAATCATGGCGATTTTCTTACCGAAAGGCTTCAAAAAGTCGATGACAGAAGCATATGATGGAGTCACGGATTCGCTCGACCACCTGCAGACCTTTGTAGATTTAATGAGACTTTATGTAACCCCGTACACAGTAATGTGCCGATCCTTTCCATCGACACTAAGGAGAGAGGCCTGGGTGGCAATACTAGCTTCGCGGTCTATCAGAACATTCAACAAGCTCTTTAGGAGTTTTGTGGCTTACTTCTTAAATAGCAAGAGGAAGATGATGACGGCCATTGGGTTGATGCAGGTCGTACAAGAGAAAGATGAACCCCTGCAAGAATACTTGGCTAGGTTTAGTCGGGCAACACTAGGCATAAGAGACCTTCAAATGTTCGCAGTGGTCACGACACTCATGAATGGAATGCGAAATCGGGCCTTTAAGATGTCACTCTCCANGTTGATGCATGACTTGCTGAAGAAAGGAGATAAGTACGTGGATGCGGATGAAGTGGACAAAGTCACGAAAAATCTCAGAGAGGGATGAGAGGCGAAAGGTTATAAGCGAAAGTCGAGTGACGATCAAAAACCCACTGATAAAGGCAAGACGAAGAATGAGCGCATGAGTAAGGGGCAAGCTCAAGATCGATTCGTCAGGCAGAAGCGGAAGAAGGTCATTGCCTTTACCCCTTTGAACACTCTACGCATAAAGTTGTTGATGGAAATACGTGACATGAAGGAGCTATAATGGCTGAAGCCGATGTTGACACCCCCCGATAAAAAAAATCAAAGCAAGTATTGCTAGTTTTACAAGGATCACAGATACGATACTGAAGATTGCCTGTAGCTAAAAGAGGAAATTGAGAGCCTACTGAGATGGGGACACCTGAACAAATATGTGAGGAATGACAAAGCAATAAAAAGGTTGAGGATCGCCTTCCCACATCCAGAATCAGAGTGATACAAGTGATCACTGGCGGGATAACAGCAAGCAAAGACTCGAATTCAGCAAGGAAAAGATATGCACATTCTGTTGGAATTTGCTCTATCTAGAAGAAGGCACGGTTCTATCAGAACATCACGTTCGGGGAGGAGGATCTGATTGGTATGGCGTGCTCCCATGATGATGTCCTAGTAGTTGTGGGTGACATAGTAGATTTTGATGTCAAGAAAGTGTTGGTCGACGAAGGAAGTGCAGCGAATGTTCTTACACGGGATGCCTTTCTGGGTTTGAAGATTTCTCCCGAGAATTGAAAATGGTGACCACCCCTCTGTAAGGTTTTGGGGGAGCAACTGTGATACCGGAGGAAATCGTGGAGCTTCCGATCACGCTGGGTACTTATTCGACAACTGTAGTAATCATTACAAGTTTCTTGGTTGTCAAAACCGTTATGGATACAATGCCATCTACGGTCGACCGCTGCTAAATGCTGTAGGTGTTGTCCTTTCGACCTACCATGAAGTTTCTAACTAGTAGAGGGGTTGGGTGTGTAAGGGGGTATCAAGAAAATGCTATGTTGACAGTATGCAGGTGAAAGGATCTCCACTAGTTATGGTGCTGGATGTAGAGCCCCAACGGGGGAGGATCGAGCCGCTTGATATGACCGAAAAATTCTAGTATCGGAAAGCCGTGAGATCAGCATTGGAGCAGATCTGAAACCCTATGAGAATGAGGATTAGTAAATGTTTGGCCACTAACATGGACATTTTTGCATGGGGTCCACAAGACATCCCAGGGATCAGCCCATCAGTCGCCTAGCATCGTCTCGGTGTTCTGCCAGGGATGAAGCCAATGAAGTAAAAGAAAATAAACTTTACCTCGGAAAGGCAAGCTACAGCGAGAGAGGAGGTCAAGAAATTACTACATGCAAGTTTCATCTGGGAAGTGCAATACCCCGAGTGGCTGGCTAATATTGTCCTCGTGAAGAAGTTTAACAAAAAATGGTATATGTGTGTAGACTATACTGGTCTGAACAAGGCTTATCCAAAAGGCCATACCCGCTTCCACGAATAGACCACTTAGTGGACGCCACGTCGGATCATGAAAGGCTCAGCTTTCTGGATGAATTTTTTGGATATCACCAGATTTTTATGGCCGAGTCCGATCAGGAAAAGACATCATTTATCATTGACTTCGGGACATATTGCTATACAGCCATGCCCTTTGGACTAAAGAACGTTGAGACGACCTATCAGAGGATGGTAAACAGAGTCTTTCATGGATTGATTAGGAATCTGATAGAGGCATAGTCGATGACATGGTGGTCAAGACTAACAAGGCTGACAGCCAAATAGCTTGTTTGCAAAAAGTGTTCAACGTCGTTCAATAGAATGGCTGAAGTTCAGTCCAGAAAAATGTATTTTTGGTACCACCAGAGGGAAGGTCCTGGGTTTCATGATCATGCAGAGGGGTATTGAGGTGAATCCAGATAAGATTTGGGAAATTTTGGAGATGAAAAGCCCTACTAGCAAGAATGAGGTCCAAAGGCTAACGGGACGGGTAGCAGCCTTGAATCACTTCATGAGTCGAGCAGCAGATAAGTGTTACCATTTTTTCAAGGTTACTGGGGGCTCCTTCAATTTTAAGTGGACCCAGGACTGTGAAGAGTCACTCCAATATTTAAAGCAAGCATTACATCAACCACCAATTTTGACAAGTCCATGCCCTGGGGATGTTCTGTGTCTCTACTTGGCAGTATCACACAGTACAGGTAATGACCGATCAACCGATTAAACAGATTTCACATCGACTAGAAACTTCGAGAAGATTGTTGAAGTGGACGATTGAATTGAGTGAGTTTGATATAGAGTTCAAACCAAAAATAGCTATAAAGGCGCAGGCTTTGGCAGACTTTATAGCCGAGCTCACTGTCCCGCCTGAGCAATTTTAGGATAGAAGGCGGATTGGATTTTTTTTTTGAATGGGTCATCAAACAGCGAAGGATCATGAGCATGAATCATAATGATAGGACTCGACTCCGAAGAGTTGGAATATCTGCTACGCTTCGAATTCCCAACTACAAATAATGATGCCAATTATAAAGCGGTGATCACGGGCCTGGGCTTTCAACCAGACTGGGTGTGTCCTCGGTTGAGATTTGCAGCGATTGTCAGTTCACAGTTGGACAGGTGACAAGGAATTTGAAGCTAAGGATGAAAGAATGGCGATGTACTGATTAAGGTAAGAGACTTGTGAGGAAGGTTTACAAATTTTAAGATAACCAAGGTTCCTTGGAAAGATAATAAGTGGGCAGATGCATTAGCTAGACTTGCGTATGCCAACATGAAGAATTTGCCTCATACAGCAAGCGTGCAAGTCTTGAGACAGTCGAGCGTCCTACACATGATCGATGTTGTGAACATAGAGCATGAAAAAAGTTGGATGGACTCGTTGATTGAATATCTCATAGGAGACAAGGTGCTAGAAGACGGCCTCGACGCAAAATGGCTGAAGGCTCGGCCAACTTTGTTCACAATCATCAACGGACAACTTTATAAGAGGGGTTTCACCATGCCGTACTTAAAGTGTTTACGACCAACAGAGGCAAGGAAAGTGCTATTTGAGGTGTATGTGGACATTTTTGGTAACCATCAAAGGGCGACTGCCCTCGTACTCAAAATTTTAAGACATGAATACTACTGGCCCACCATGAAGGAGGACACTAGGGAATTTGTTAAAAAATGTGATGCTTGCTAGTGCCATGGGAACCTGATTCATATCACAGTCGAGCAACAGACAGCTATCTTTGGGGTATGTCCTTTCTTTCAATAGGGAATGGATATTCTAGGATATTTACCTATGGCCAAGGGGCAAAGAAAGTTTTTATTAGTCGCCATTGACTATTTTACTAAATGGATGGAGGTGGAACCATTGGTTACCATTACGATAGCAAAGGTGCAGGGCTTTGTGTGGAGAAACATCATATGCAGGTTTGGGATACCTAGAGTGATCATTACAGATAATGATAAACAGTTTGATAACCACAGCATCAAAGCTTTTTGCGCGAGCTATCACATCGATCATAGGTTGACTTCGGTTGCTTACCCTCAATCCAATGGGCAGGAAGAAGTGACCAATCGAACCATACTGTGGGATCTGAAGATGAGATTGGAAAGAGAGAAGGGGCTTTTGGCAGATGAACTACCCAATATATTATGGGCATACAACACAACCCCACGGGAACCAACTGGTGAGACACCTTTCAAATTGTCTTTCGGTATGGAAGCTGTTGTTCTTGTTGAAGTCCTTAATGAGACCGGTAGAATGAGAGTCAAACATCTTGACGTCACAGAAACCAACGCAGAACTTGATTTGCTTGAGGGAGTGAGATAAAGGGTAGGTATAAAAATGATAGCATACAAGCAGAAAACTGCAGAATATTTCAATCGAAGGGTAAGGCCAAGGAGTTTCCAGCCAGGAGATCTTGTGCTTATGGATGCAGTAGCAGCAGGACACCCACCATCGAAGCTTAGACCAAATTGGGAAGGGCCGTATGAAGTGATTTGTAGCCTTGGAAAAAGATCCTACAATTTGAAGGATATAAAGGATAAGCCACTAGGTAGGCCATGGAACGCTGAGCATCTCAAGAAATACTGTCAATGAGCTGCATCGTAGGATTATAAGTTGTGAATTTTATATATATACAGTAGATAGGTTGCTTTGATTTCCCTAATGTAATGCCTGCTATAAGCACCGCATATTGTAATTGCCATGATATCTAATGAAAGGCCTGGACAGAGGTAAATGATGAGGGTGCTAAGAAAATGCCAAGCAAGCTGGGACATCCCGATGCGCCTCCTAAGCCCCTAAGTCCAGGCGATTTATATGTCAACATGTGGCCTCAAACTTCTCACAACAACTCAAGCTTGCTCAACGATCAAGTGGAGAGCTTGTAAAACCAAAAATTGGTTAAGGACCTAAACCACCGACCAAGCGCTCTACATTCGACAGAGCCCGAGGGCTTAGACGGTGAGCAACAAAACCAATAAATTGGTTATATTTGTGCTCAATGGTCATAGTGGAGAGCTTGCAAAACAAAAAATTGGTTAAGGCCCTAAACTATCGACCAAGCGCTCTACATTCGACAAAGTCCGAGGGGCTAAACGGTAAGCGACAAAGCCAAAAACATTGGTTAATGATCAACAATTGAAATATGAAAATTGAATGCTTGTCGGACAAGTAATGATCAAAGATTGATGGTTGGTCGTTATGCACCTAGTCTATCCCCTTAGGTGACGCATTCGATAATAGTCCCTCGGTTGAATTAAAAAAGTTGTGCAGGGATAATAAAAAAAGAGAAGAAACAACAACAACTAATCAACAATAATATTCCATTAGAATGCGACCATGCTAAAAAAAATGGAGTGATTGTTTGTCCATATCCCGGACCAAGAGAAATCACTAGGCAATAAGCAAAAGTATATAACCATAAAAGATGCTCAAAGACCTACAACAGAAGGCTATGTCAACCCAAATGAGAAGCCACTTCACTCCCTCCTCGAGATATGCGTCCAAATGTCTTGGACTAAGGGGGTCCACTCTCCTTTCCTTTCTGCTGCGCCAGAAACTTATCGAAACTCGAGGGGTCGATGGAAGGGTGCTCAGTAAAGATCCACTCCTTGGTTAATTTGATGGACACAGCCATTACTTTTCTCCCGTATGAATGCAAGGCCTTAGCGTAATCAGATGACGACCAGGTCCTTGGCATACTCCACTAAAACTTTATATCGTTCCACCACCTCCTTGGGAGCTTGGACCAAAACAGATCGCAGGTATCAATCTCCATCTCTTGCTCACGAGCTCGAGCCTCCAAAGCATCCAAAGATTTCTTCAAAGATGAAACTTTCTTTTTATAGTGATGAGATTCTTTCTTCTTTTCCTTGGCGAAAGTCTTTAGCTCCAATGACAAATGGCAATTCGACTCAACAAGTCCAGTTTGTAAGGCCACAACCTAACAAGTAGGAGGTAAAAAGATCAACAACCAATAAGCACGAAAATAAACCAATGTGAAGAATGAAGCATAGCATAAAATGTACCCTCTGAGTGTAGACCGCCAGGACCCTCTCTATGTCATCTGCATTGCACATGATGATCACTCTAGCATGAGTAGGCATAACCAAAGACTTGAGCACTATATCTCAGAATAGCCCCAAGTAGGGAGGAATCTGAAGTCTGAGAGGGAAGAGCCCTCAGGCTCGAACCTGGTACGGTCGGAGCTGCCCCCTTTAGTCTTGGGTGGTAAGATGGCTTCAATGGGCTCATTTAAATATTGGGATGTCTTCTCGGTGGTGTTACGCATTACACCATCATCATCAGTCTTCTTCATCTTCAATGGAACTAGAGTCAAATCTGCATCACTCTCATGTTCGTGCTCTAGTATGGAGTCCATCGTCTCCTCCAAGTTGAACTGTAAACCTACATACATAAGGTAAAGATCATCAAGTTCATGGAATAAGAGATGAATGTGCACACAAGTATAAAACTAAAGGCAAAATATGTGAGAACCAACCGTCAGCAAGGATAAACCCCTCATCGCTCCTCGAAGCAGGTAGAGACTTCAACACTTCATCTAAATTAAAATCCATATCTGCATGCGCAAGATTGATTTTATTTGGTAAAAAAAGAAAGAGAATAACAAGTAAGAATATATGCAATTGTAAAAGAACAAGCAAGGAAAGATGACTTACCGGTAGGTCGACTAAATCCTATTTACAAATTCGGAGCAGTTCTACATAAAAACGAGGCTTACTATTATTTTGATCTCCTTGACAGATCAATTATTTCATTTACTTTAATGGCAAGTGGTGATGGACAGACCTTATGGGTAAATCAAACACATGTGTGGGTGGTTAACAGTACTACAGATATTTGTGACATTTATAGATTTTGTACTGCATATGGTAGCTTCAATATTGCTAATTCTCCGGTTTGCGAATGTTTAGATAAATTCTTGTCTAAAGATCTAGATGGTTGGAACAAGAAAAATTGGTCAAATGGGTGCATTCGCAAAACACCCTTGTGTTAGAATTTGGATGTGGCCTGAATTCCTTGTTGAAATAGTTGAAAAATTCTAATTGAAGTGCACTATAAAAAAGAATTCAGTTTGGAATGCTATTAGAGTTCTATGTCAAGTTGAAGTTCTGTTTTGGAAGCCCATTGAGAGTTAAAAATTGGTATTGGACTTGAAGAAGAGTTTGGAATGGAGAAAAACAATATTGGAAATTTTTGGGCAGAGACCTGGCGCCTAGGTGCCACCTGTATGTTCCGAGTTTTTTGCGTTTTTCTCTCATTTTTCGTTTTCGACTCACTTTTTTGGCATCTTACTTCATCAACAACTCTACAAGGAGGGTTTGGACGTCCCTTACATGTTCCCTATAAATATTAGGCTCTTCTATATAATTTTATGAAGTGTGAGAAAATATATTATTAGAATTATAGGATCCATTGTAATTTTCTCTCATCTCCATTGAGTCAATAAAATCTCTTAATTCATCTGTCATATTTCTTGTCTTTATTATTCTATTGCTTGATCTAATACTTCATTATTTTACCATATAACTTCAACAATTCA
>CAIGRT010115667.1:0-30375 GCA_903798405.1 Fraxinus platypoda | reverse complement strand
TGTGGTTATTATTCCTGATGTTCTTCAGTTCTTGAAAGTGTAGAGAGAGAATGTTAGATTGAAGAGGGAGAGAAAAAGAAAGAAAAATGGAAAAGAGGAAGAGGAGGAAGAAGAAGAGACCCGACCCGGATTTGATGACGTGGAAGTTGAGTTGGCAAATCACTTAGTACTTGGAAGGAGTTGACCGGCCACGTCGTTTTTCCGTCTGCCACATCAGCACGTTTATTAACGATTTTTATCGGGTGGGTGATGGAGTTGGACGGAGCAAAGTTCAATGCTCAATGGGATAATTAATGAAGTTCGGTGAGTAAACCCTGACATGGTGTAAAGTTCAGTGACCAATGAAACATTTAACTCGAAAAAACCGGTTCATCAATAGTACTACCTTACCTTTGTTCCATAAAGATAGGTTTATTTATATTTTCACACAAATTTAAAAAATGTAATTAACATAGTTGGAAACATAAATTTTTCTTACATTGTTTCTAACACATTCCTACATTAAATAATAGTTTAAATATGATTAGTTTATATTGGTTAATAATAAGGTACATTAAATAGGGACATATTGGAAAATTAAAGAATATTTATAATTTTGGAGAGACAAAAAATGAATCAATGTCTATTTTTATGGGACGAAAATAGTAACTCAAAACTAGGGACGTTAACGGGTCGAGATGGGATCGGATGGTCATTATCATCCTTGCTTTGTCGAAAGTTTTTGAGAGACAAGATGAGGTGGGCGGTGCATAGATTAAAAAAGATCTCCGTTTACCTCCCATTTATTATTTGCAGATTTTTTTTTTACAGAAAACATACAGATACTCACAGTGGGTGGGCTCCACCGTGTATTTTTTAAAAAATGTGCGGGACCCATGGGACCCACATGTTGTGTGTGTTCTGTAAGATTTATGTTGGTTTTGCTTCTGTACATGAAGTACTTCTGTTATTATTTATTTATTTATTTAAAATACATTTCAAAAAAATATATAAAATAAAATTAAAAGATGCTGGACGAGTTTGGGAAATTCGTATTTTATCGCTACTTTGTCAAGTGTTTAAAGGTACATAAGGTCCTAATTAAATAAGTAGTTGTTACTCTCTTTTCAAGCTTTCGAAATTCTCACCAATATGAAATAAATATGTAGAGCCAACTACAAATTCCAGTCACGTGGACTACGTGACTGGAATTTGATATTCCATGGGGTCTAGTCACTGTGTGCAAGTTGACATAAAACATGTCAATTCACCTAATGTGACATTACGTTTCACCACTTCATTTCTCTATGTCTGCATTCAAATCATCTATGTTTAGTCTACGAGTCAAGTCGTGAAATATAAGCCAAAGTGCATCAACTCCAACTTTTCCACATCTATTCTGCTAGTTGCCCACTTTTGACCTGATTTCAGTACAACCATAATATAGAAAGATGACTAATAACAATATTGACAAAAAGGGGAGATAATTTTCTATTCTCAAATTGACTTAAAGAAGTCATTACAAATGTATTGAGTCTGTTTGGCAATACACTATAGTTGAAGTGAAGGAAATAAGAATGAATAAATCAATGAACTACAAAAATAGTATCTATGCTCTGTTGGTGTTTGTCTGCTGTTTTATCAACAAAATATTTTCACCTTCCCGCGTTTCAACGGCTGATATCTCAACCTTTGTACATCGAAGCCACAGATTAATTATAAAGAATTGTGTATCACAGCACCCTTGTAATCCTTATTCTGCTAAAGTTCTGAAGGCTGATGATCAAGTGTCGCGCAATACTCTAGATTACAGCAGTACGGTTGCATTACGTGCCGTATAGTTCGTTTTCTTGACTTCCGAACTGAAAAGGATAAACCTATCTTTCTAAAGCAACTACTGGATTAGGTCTCTGATCCAGTCGCTTGCGCTTTCTTTTCTCCGTAGAACTATTGCAGATGCAACCGGGAAAAGGGTTCGCATAAAAGTTCTCCTCAAGTCTTGGTGTGTCACAGGCTTGTCTAAGGTACGGTGCTCCGATTCTGTTGGAGTGTATGCTCTTGATCTCAGACGTGAAATTGTCCCAAGAAATAGCACCTTTATCCAACTTATCTACCAGTCTAACAACATTGAATCTGAAAACGAACAAAATCGATTTAGATTTGACAGAAAAATAGCAACGAATTGAAGGCGTGTCAGAAAAGATATACGCTAAACCTGTCCGGGTTTATCGTCCTACGAAATCCTTCGAAACTTCTATGCCCCTGTAGAGCCTTGGCCATATTCCCATCGTATGTGAAAACAAACACGTCACTGTCTAAGGCTACAAGATAATCTAAGGCAGCGAGTCGGTTCTGATAATGCTTGAAGGGTTCCAACTCGTCTGCTGTTGCAAGTGTCGAGTGAGTGAAAACATTAGGGTACTCGGATCGGAATGCGTCCATGCTATTTTTACCGAAAATTTCCCCTGCAACTATGTATATTCGCGTCGAGGATGGATATCCCATAGCCTTAAGAAATAGGACCGCTTCCCGGGGAGAAAGAGGGCAGCCCCCTTGCCGTCGCCTTGCTTTGCTGTCAATCTCTTTTTCTTTCCAGTGCTTAACACTATACCTCATGCCACTAAGTTCCTCAGCCTCGGCTGCAGTCAAATTGTAGCTGCAACCGGTGAATGCAAGCATGTCTTTCTCATACCTAGTAAAATAGAAAATTAGTGACTTTAAAAAAATGTAATAGATGCACAACCAAAAAAAAAAAAAAAAAAAAAANCAACAAAAAAAAAAAAAAAAAAAAGCCGAAAACAATTACAATCTTGTGCGATTATTACCTTAAGTGAAGAGCAATATATGGTTCACCATCTTTCCCAAGTCTATCAACAAACTTCTTTCCGAGCTCTTCAATCTCTGTTGTGTAGCGGAGCGCCTTGTAATTTGCACGACACCTGAGCCTCTGGATAGAAGGCGGGAGACCATTATTAGCAAGTCGTGAATCCGTATGAGTAAACTTGATCACCTTGTGCTTTTTTAACAAACCAAGAACATGTTCTTTGTAGTAACTAGCCTGTAAATAAAGAATCAAGATCAGTTCCAAGTCGAGTAGAACTAAAGTAACTAGTCATGTATGATAATTCTTATTGTCTTCAAACCTTTGACCAAGAGACGGGAGCCTTGAGATAGGGATTCGATGTGACATACTGTAACGGCAAAGATTCAACTATCTCGATATCATCTTTTAAAACTTCAATGAAATGCCTCCAGTGAAAAATATCTTTAAATTCACTGCAAAAATACTATAAGCTAAGGAGAGACAGAAATTAAGAACGAGAGATGGTCTCCCATCAACCACATTACTGACGACATATACCTAGGATCGCTCCAAAAGGACGAGTGATCAAGGGAAGGAAGTACGAGAGTTGCATTCATAAGCTTTGCAACAGCAACCATATCGCATATCTGAAATTAATTTCAACGTAGATTGAGCGTTTGATTAGCTAAAATCAGAAAGAAATTTAAAAAAAATACTCGAACAAGTATAGCAGTGAACTAACTCCTGTTCTCATTTGATTGAGTCCCCCATTCGCGTGAACTAGAATATAACCATTTGTTGTCGAGCCTGTCCCTGAAAGAAATTACAACATTCATGTATATCAAACAAAAATATCTTCTTGCAGCAATTCTTGATAGGTAAACTTCGACATACTAATGCGATTCTTTGGTCGAGTAATGCATCGGTAAAATTTATCACTGTTTGGTTTCATCCAAATATCAGGGACCTGTCAAAAAGCAGCTTCTTTGTTATTGTAAGCAGATCATCTAAATCTCAACAGACTAAATTAAAAAAGCAGAATGAAGTTCTTATAACTTCAATTTGCATTCGATGGACAATAATCTGAATCGGAAAACAAAAGAGAAAAGTTTTTTTTCGTGTATATTTGTAGTCTGTGTTCCTATTTTCCATTCTTTTACTAACAGGGCTCGGCCGATTTACAGTCTTCGGACAGCTAATTCTCCTTATACAATGAGAAAAACTTGTACTGATCAGTTTAAGAAAAGTCCAAGGACAAAATATCAAGAAAAAGAATGTCAAAACGAAAAGAAATCAATTGGACAAAGGTATGAAATAGCACAAGGGTCAATTAGTAATTTGGGTCAAAGGAAACTGAAGAAATTTGAAGTCTCAATTTGTGGCAGCCCTTTGATTTCTAGTTTTCAAAAAGAACACAGAAAATCTAGCTCACAAAACACCAGCCAATGACCTAACACAAAAAATCCCTGTGAATATTGTTCCCAATTAATCAGAAAAATAGAAATTTTATAAATTTATAAATTCAATTTCAATCAATATACGAGGGAAAGAAAATTCAAGAAAAAATATGGCATCTGGGAAAATAAAAAACACAAAATTCAATCTGAGTCATCAGAAAATAGGAAAACTTGACATCATTGAAGCCATTAATCAACTAAAGAAAAAATAGATTTAACATACTTTGTAAATTCTTTGTAATCAATGATTAAACGACCAAATAAATGGAACGAAATAAAGAAAGAAGAATAAATAATTGGGTTATAATTACCGGAAATTCCCTCATCTGCCGTTTCTTCACAGCAGAACCCGAAGATGTTTCAGAATCAAACGTGACCCTCTGAACATTAGATAAATCATTCTTGAAATTCTGAATGATCAAAATCTCATTATCTCTTCTCATCATTTTTCCGGCGACTCCGATCACGAAATGGAGCTTCAAGAACGCCCATAATACCAAAAGCATCAAAAGCAACCCCAATACCAAACGTCCCATATTCTTCCTTGGTCCTAAGGAATGTATAGATTCATCCACGCTGGAAACCCAATTCTCCGGCACCCTTTTACGTTTCAATAAGTATTGATAACTTACACCGTCACTTTTACTCAATGTTTCTGAATCTATATCGTCTGCAGAATTACATAAAGCAATTTGAATTTGGTCATTTGATTTCTCCATGTCATTCATGGCATCCACTACACGGCGTCGGTGAGTACTGTTACCCTGTAAGGGGTTTCCGGTGGTGACACCGCTTGGCATTGCCGGATGAACACGTAAAGTTTTTTTTTTTTCCTTAAAAGGAGTCAAAAAAGTTCAAAAGAAAGGGAGACAATTATGGAAAAAAGAAGGAGAAAATGGGCATGAAAACGCTGACGGAGGTTTTAATCACGTTCTGAACCTTTGCTTTGTTCTGAAATGTATTATATGTACGGTGAAGTCTGACTGAACAAGAATTTCTGTTCTTTTTGTGTTTTCTCACAATCGAGAAAAGTAGTTTCCTCTGTGTCCCGGAAGAAGGGGGCCCGGCCGGGCTGGGGTTGAGAGGGTCACGTGGACTTCGATACTTAGCCTCTGGTTTGGTACTTTGGTTTCATTATACTTGGTTCTTGCAAGTATATATAAGTGGGCAGACAATGGGATCCTATACCAATGGAAAGGACTTCAATTTTAGTAATCTATGCCAAATTCTTCTCAATAGACCTTTATGGTATCTGTAATTTAGTTTAAAATTTACTTTCTTTACCTTTTTGTGAATTCACTCAAATTTACATACGAATTAAATTCAGAGCTTGTATGGGAGGGATTAAAATCGGATTAAAATTGAAAATATAACCGTTATTGTTGACTTTTATTAGACGAGTGGGACCCAATAACGACTATATTTTCAATTTTAATTTGCTTAAAAGCTCTCCCAAACAAGCTCTCAATTAATCTTGGTATGATGAAAGGTCTTTTAAATGGATAGTCGATAGATATTCTACTAACAAGATTTGACACATCAGCAAGATGGAGCATCGTAAAGTTATTTTGATTATATCATTTCAAGACAATATGTCAAAATTATAGTTATTTGCAAAGCATAAAATACGTTAAAACTTTGATACATAAGAAACACAATAACTAAATAACTAATCAAAACTTCTCTAATTAGCACTTGGTTTAACCACTAGGGCTTACCAACTAAAAGCTATCTCATTCCTCAAATTATTCAATTGACCACCATTCTCAAGGTTGTTATATTTCATTTGGCGTAATTATACTTTTGCGTTAGTTTATTTAAGTAATTGTACTTCGATTTTTTTTAATAAAGTGACCATACTTTAATATAATTTTAATCAGGTAACTACAATTTAATTTAAGTTAATGCAGTTAGGTTCAATTCGACTAACAATAATCACTATCGTGGTTGTCAATAAATAATTGTTATCACATGTAATAGTTAGTTCCTGACATGAGATAATTACAATTTTATCTATATAAACGACGGGGTTATTGACCATTACATAATTGGGTGCTGCAAGTTCAAGTAAAGAAATTAGATAGAATGCTCGATAGAACTCAAATTAAAATATATTTATTTGAGTGAGTGAGCATAATTAAAGTATTTGAATTAGAATAAAATTATTGTTAGAGCGAATGAAATTTACCCATAAAGAAATTAAGACTTAGGACAGAACTCTATAAAATTAATTTCTCAATGTGTTCTTCTATAAATTCTAACTTGATAATTAACCGATTTTTGACGATTTCAAGACATGAGTTGTGACTTGTTCGAAACGGGCCATAATTAGACTTGGGGACCGCGTGAAAGATTTGTACGTTGACGGCCACCTCCTACGCTTGATTTGACATCAAACGAATCACTGCCGGTGCAAAGTGCTAAATCTACCTTACATTTCATTGTTTTTTTCCCCCATTAACTAGCCACGCGTCACAACCTCTTTCTTTACTACCTACCCGACAACTTATTCCGCAAATTGAATTCTTAATTTTTCCATTTCCTCGTTGTGGTCGAGTGCAGCGTTGTTATTTTCGTACGCGCAATTGATGGACTGGCTGGCACGATGTTGAAAATCCACTTACGCAACGGTTAACCAGTACAATGACCCACGTTTTAGAATGATAATCTTTGTTGTGCCCATGATTATCCTGTCAAGGGATTGCAATGATCTTCCATTTATTTTATTTAGGATGGATTTGATTGCCTTTATTTTTCACTTAAATTCCTATTTTTAAAGTGTTTGATTGACATTTTTTTCTTGAAAAATATTTTTAAAAAATTGGTCACGTAACTATATTTTCCTCAAAAATAAAGGAAACGTTTTCTTTGGGGGAATGCAAATTTTTATTTTTCAGGTAATTCACACACACGCACTCTTTCATCTACCCACTAGTAAAAGATGAATAAGTATAACATTTTCTATGTTGAAAATTAAATCAATCAAACACATTTAGGCCCCGTTTGATGAGCCACCTTATTGTAGAATGAGAATAAAAATATAGCCGTTATTGGGGCCCACACAAGATATAGAAATTTTGAATTTAAATGTTGATGTGATGGATAACGGTCATATTTTTCATTTTAATGAGATAAAAAGGTGGCCCAAACGGGGGCTTAATTATTAGTTTTCATGCAAATAAGGCATAGACAATTCATTTGTCTAAAATTTATTTTCTTTCCATGTAGATTGCATGCTTACAATCAAACATATCCTTAATGAATTAGGGCTAATATATGGAATACGAGTGTATTGTATTTATCAAAACTATTTTTAAATTGGTATATATTCATAAATTAGAGGAACCAAAAAAAAAAAAAAAATTGTGGTGAGAATATGTTTACCCTTTATGTAACTAAAATGTTGCAGCTTCGTTAGACGAAAAGTAGTGTGATAATTTTTACAAGTCATGTCATTATCTTTGTTAATTTAGCAAGAAGGACAGGCCAGATGCCTACGATGATATTAAAATTAAAATTTAATGATGGCATGGCTATCACATAACTGGACTCATCTGGATCAACCTAAGCAACAGATTTTCTTGTATCTAACAAAGAATCAAATCTTCATTTTCGGCTGACGAGAATAATCTGTGTCTAAAAAGGTTGTAAGAGAAGAGAAAAAGACTGAAACACCCATCTACTTCTAACTCTATTCACGAGATATTTGAACGAGGGATTATGAGTTTGGCATGAGTTCTATTCTTATTTTCACTTCTTGTCTAAATCAGTTTCAGTGACAGACGAGGACATTTTGAATTAGGCAGCACGATCAAACTCTGTATAGATCGAATACTTAGTTTTAAATTTTTGAATGATACGTACTTAATTCGATAAAACGCAGATTTACGTTTAAAAAACATCCTTCATTAATATTTTGCTCATCATTTTCATCCTTTTGATTTCGAGCAGTTATTTTATTAATATTTTGGTTAGCAAAAGAAAATGTATATTTACGTTTAAAGAATTTATAGAGGGTTTGATACAAAAAACCAATTAAAACAATCAATTCAAGTAATCGAAATAAAAAATTTATAACCAATATTCAATACTAATAATCAATCAATAAACATAATTCATTAAATATATGTCAAATTGAACATAATTATTTCAGACACATTTTATATACGCAATTTGATAGGAAAAAAAATATGCAAATTTGGGTTCTAATGAGTTGAAAATTTGATTGAGAAGTGATAATTTGTAATAGATGTGATAATTTGTAGAGAAATTATAGACAAATTTTTAAAAATTAGAAATGTTAAGGTTTTTGTAAAAGGGGTGAGGGAAAGAGTCGTGAGAGAGTAAGAGACAAGAAAAAATTCAAATTTATTATGATTTTGTCCTTATTTGGTGGGAATTCAGATTTTTAATAGATTTAAATAAAACTTGAAACGTTGTGAATATCATAAAATATGTTATTAAAATTAATTGTTAATTTTGATTTAGATTAAAATTCAGATTTCAATCCATACCAAACATGATTTTAGAAAAAAATCCTAAAAATTGGGGGTCACGTGACCCCTCGGACCTTGTATCCGCCATTGATCAGTTTTCTCTCGAAGTTCTTTTTACTTGACAAAGCATTTTTAAAAAATTATCCATACATATTCAAAATCTCTTTCTTAATTTTAAAAACAACTATTGATTTTTCAAATGTTGTGTCAAGCAGGCCATGTCAACTCTGTGAGCTCTCTTTAACCAGACTTTTGTAACGTCAATTACTTTCTCAACTACCCATTCAATTGGGCTTTGGAAAGATGGTCCACACTATAGCTAGTAGTGACTTATTCTTTAAGGTTTTGCTATTCGTCCAGAGCCACGTGGGCGCTGGACGAACGAGGAGCGCATGCGACGCTGCCCGTTAGCTGGGTGTCTCTCTGTACAGGCGGACAGACACCCAACCAATCATGGTGCCCTTAGAGAGACACAACTCTAGCAAAACCCTATTCTTTATACAATCATGCATTTTCGATGCAATAACGTATAACATAAATTAGGGGATTGAAGTGGAAATACTGATCTTTGTTAAATATTTCAAAATTATAACATGAATATGTTAAAAGAAAGATACAATAATGACAGTATGTAATTTTTGAAGCGTTTTTAATTTTTTCGATACAATATTTTGACAAATTATAGTGTATATAATTTTTTTTACGATGATTTTAACTTACACTATTTACTCCGTTACAAGATTTGTAACTTCACCATATTGTAACCTGCAAAACGTGTGATGATCCTATTGCATCTTGTGATATTCGTGTGTGTAATTCATATTGCAAATTGTCTAATATTTTCATATTACATTACTGCCTTTTTTCAATTTGATATTCATCAAATTTATCTATTTAAACACGTTACCTTGTATATGATTTTCTGGAGATGGTCACTTAAACTTAGTGTAAGCATCTGTTTGGCCATCATTATTCCCAAAATGAAAATGAGAAATAATGTCGTTGAACATCAAAACCAAGGATTGTGCAAGGGGAAAGTCAAAATTAATCAGTAGTTGGGGCCCCCTCAACGGTACAAATTCTTCTAAAGAGAAAGAAATAATGCAGGCCAAACAGGGGCTAAATATGAGTGTGTTAATCCTTGTTAAGGCACTGGCACATTTAACTTTTTCAAAATTAAACACCACAAAAAATGACGACGGCTCATGTCTCCGTCCTGCACTATTCACCACCAACATCGTAACAACATACTTTAAATTTTAAAAAATAGCAAATATTTAATTTCCGGAGAAGCAAAAGAAGAACAAGAGAAACAATTTCTCTATTCTGGATCAAAAAATAAGAATTTCATGTAATTTTAGTTGAAATTTTCAGTAAACAAAAATTGTTTACAAACTTACAATATGGAAAATACCTAATTAAACTTAATGATCAAGGAAAGGAAATAAATCAAATATAAAATATCATAGCAAGTTGGTAAATTGTGAAACTGGAAAGGGAAAATAATGGGCTTACATGTAAAGGTGATGACTGACGATGCGAATTCAGACCCAACCCAAGTGTATTTGCAGAAATTGCGATTGCGTAATATTTCCTGCTTTTTCGCTTTTCCCGAGATTCCCTCACGCTTAAATCAGTTGCCCAATTTCCCTCATTCATCTCTTCTCTATCTGTAAAGCTTGCTCATTTCATCTATAATCTCATCCTCTTTGTGTTTTTTTTTAAATCTCCTCTTTGTGTTTTTTTTTTAAATTTTGTTTGATGGGGGATCACGGCAAGGCCAAATCGGACATTTCATTCGCCGGAACTTTTGCTAGTAGTGCTTTCGCGGCGTCCTTTGCCGAGGTACAGTAGATTGTCCATCGCCACTTTCAGCAGTTTTTGAACTGTCTGAACTTTTCATGATTGTTTTTAATTCCTCGACAGTCAAACTGTTATTGATTAAGTGAGATTTCAGATGATATTGGTTTGATTTTTAATCAAGTGTAGATTAATTTGATTTGGATTCACCTTTGATTTTGCTATGCCCTTTAAGTACAAGCATAATTTAATTTGAAGTTCTGAATCTCCGATACAAAAAGCCCGCTCTCTGTGATTGAAAATTTCTTGACAACTTTGTAGAAGCTGCTTTTGAATCCGCTTTTTGTAATAAGGTTGATGTGTATATATTTACGGATCGGTGCATATATGTATACATATGAGCACAATTAATAATTTTGGCAACCAGTGTAAGCAAATTGTCAGCCTTTCAGCTTGGGATGCCATTGCTTCACACTTTCACTTTTGATCTTTGATAAAGGCCAGTTTGACAGGACTTCAGCATTTGCTTCCGTTTCTTGTGGAGGAGCTTCTTTCCTCTAATCTCTTCTGGCCAGAAAAAGCACTTGCATAAAATCATTGAAAATATGCTTAAAAGCAGTTTTTTAGTTTTAAAAGTAGTTTTTGAATTTTTAAAAGCCATGCCATACGGGCCCAAAAACTTTTATATGTTTGTTTTATGTATGATAATCATAACTATGGCGAACTCCTTGTTTCCCCTGTAAACTAGTTTTGGAGATGTTTTCTTATAGTCATTCTATCAGGAGTGAAGTCTGCAAATTGCGTCTACCTCACCTAACTCATGCAGTGCTTTTAATGGGCAGATATGTACAATTCCATTGGATACTGCCAAGGTTAGGCTTCAGTTGCAGAAGAAAGCTGTTGCAGGGGATGGAGTAGCTTTGCCAAAATATAGGGGATTGTTGGGTACAGTTGGCACCATTGCGAGGGAAGAAGGTTTAACTGCATTATGGAAGGGCATCGTGCCAGGATTACATCGTCAATGCCTGTTTGGAGGTTTAAGGATTGGATTATATGAACCTGTATGTTTTGCATGAATTTTTGTGAGGCAATACATATGTGTTCTTTTTGCTTCATTGGGTTTTGTAAAGTGATTTTTTGCATTGTTGACAGGTTAAAAACTTCTATGTGGGCAAAGATCATGTTGGGGATGCGCCATTATCAAAGAAGATTCTTGCTGCACTCACAACTGGTGAGACCATCTTGGTGATGTTTTAATGTTTATTACTTCTGAGCTCAAATGTTTAGAATGTCAAGTAACTTATGCTAGTTCTTTTGAGGTCTCAGATATCTAAGCACCTGTTTGTCTCCCATTCTTTCAAACCTCTTTTTTTTTAAGTACTCATTTTTAACCATACATTCACACAATAAAATATTCTACACGTAAATTCAAAAAAAAAAAATTCAACTTTTTAACTACTCATTCTCCAAAGAAATCACTATTTAAAACAATATTTTTCCATCACGTAAACTCAAACATTTTCCCTATTTTTTAGCCACACATTCTCCAAAAAAATCACTATTTAAAACAATGTTTCTCCAAAAAAAATGCCCACCAAACAGGGGCTAAATCTGGACTTCTGTATGATCTTAAATAGTTAAGAGAGACATGGTGTTAATCTTCTTTTAACCTTGTACTATTGCAATATTAACTGGCCATTTCTATATCAAACAGGTGCTTTGGCAATTACAGTAGCCAATCCTACTGATCTTGTCAAAGTTCGACTTCAAGCTGAGGGTAAATTGCCACCTGGTGTGCCAAGGCGGTATTCTGGAGCAGTAAATGCGTATTCTACTATTGTGAGACAGGTAGCATCTCTTAATGTTTTCTTGCCTGTTCCTCCTTCCTCTTGGGAAAATGAGTATCCAAGGATTGACTTCTTTCCTCTCACTTCGTTTTACTTTCTCAAACTTTAGGAAGGAGTTACAGCTTTGTGGACTGGACTTGGACCCAACATTGCACGTAATGCTATCATAAATGCTGCTGAATTAGCTAGTTATGATCAAGTGAAGGAGGTGTGATCACTGTAAAGAATATCAGCGCATTCCCTGCCTTCTTATCTTTTTAATGTATTATGTTCTACTTGGATCTTAACTTATCATACTTCCATGAATGTCATGCAGACAATTCTGAAAATCCCTGGCTTCACCGACAATGTTTTTACACATCTCTTAGCTGGTTTAGGAGCCGGTTTTTTTGCTGTCTGCATAGGTTCTCCAGTTGACGTGGTATCCTATTCATACACAGCTTTTTTACCTGTTTAGATTTTATTTTGTTGGTGGTACTTTTTCTTTCCTGTTTGAATAAAATGGGAAGAAATGGTAGATGGAGATTTAGTAGCTAGGCTGCTAAATTTCTATCATGACTCAGTGAAGATATATGATGCACGAAATGAAACTTGTTGGCCTCACTCATAATCAATCTAACTCAAATGATTCTCTGCTGCAGGTAAAGTCGAGGATGATGGGAGATTCCACATACAAAAGTACACTCGACTGTTTTGTCAAGACTTTAAAGAATGATGTAAGTTTATCTTCTTAATCCCAGCTTTATTATTTTTTACCATGATTCAGGTTGTCATTTCTGTTGTTGAAGGATGATGTGACCCACATTTGTAATCACCTATGTTGGTATGTGCGTGGGTGCTGCCATATCGAGAGTAACAAAGCTTGAGCGTTTTGGGGTCCTCAATAGAACATTTTAATACACTGTAATGGAAATTTGTACAAAATTTCAAGAAAAGAATAATTTTAAGAATAAATGTGACCAGTTAACCAACCAACAATATAAGGGGCATAATTAAAACAAATGCATATCAAACTGAAGGAATTTTTTTGCCTAGAATTGGTAGAAATTTCACTCTTATTTTTTGGCAACCATAAATATCTTAGTATGGTGGAAGAACTACATCTTAAGCACTGCCTTGCAGGTTTCCTAGATTTTGCATGAATCTCTATGTTGTACAAAATATATCTAAAAAATACCTTTTAAGGTGGATGAACAGTCTTCCTTGGAGCAAGTATGTCCTCCTGTATCATTGAGAGATTAAATACAGAAAAAATAGACACAACAACTTGTCATCTGGCTTGCTCTGCATAGCCAGCCTAAAAGCCACTGTGCAGGCGACTGCATTCCTAAATTCTATCTCTGGTTCTTTTCACTGCTTCTCAAAGCTGGCCTTCTTACACTGCACTCTTTCTTCCAACAAATATTGAAAGTGGGGCAGCCTTATTCGGTCAAGCCAAGGAAGTACTTGTTTATTGGAATCTGGAAAGATAAGCTTGGATTCAAACGTGTCCTGAGATTTTGGTGCTGCAAAATATAATTTGCAAACAATGCAAAATGTGCATTGAAAGTGCACTTGGTTGTTAGTTATTACTCTTGCGATTGTTTCAAAATTGATTTTTATTCTTTTCTATTTATAATTTCTTATATCATTTTGACTTTCAAAATTGACCAGTCTGTGTTGTTCTCTTACCCTCAACTCTCCTCTTTCATCCTCCTTGCTGCTGAAATCAACATTTCAGAATTGTTTCTGTTGAACAAGCGAGGCTTCTTTTTGCAATAGTACTGGTATCTGATGACAGAGAGACTAAACAGGGGAAAAAAAGAAAAAATTGCTTGAACTTGTGTTCATATGAGCACCATATGAATAATGATGAAATTCTGAGTTTCTGCTATTTTGTTTGGCTTTGAGATGCATTCAAATTGTTGAATCTCATGCTTTGCAGGGACCTCTGGCCTTCTATAAAGGCTTTATCCCCAACTTCGGAAGGCTAGGATCTTGGAATGTAATCATGTTTCTAACGCTGGAGCAGGTATGAATTTGCTGTAACCTTCCTTCATATAACAAAATTTTCGATTTATCGTGCTTTTTCACAAACATTAAACATGTTGACAGAATGTAGCCATCCCACCACTATTTGTGGGGTTTATTAACTCATTGTTTCTAATTCTCAATGCAGGCTAAGAAGTTTGTTAGAAACTTAGAGTCGCCATAAAGCAGAAGGAACAAAGTACATTGTTATCCTTGAATATAATCTGCAGCTGTTAACGCCATCTGGGGGTAATAAATTATCTTCAGCTCTCATTTTTTTTTTTTTTTTTTGCAATCAATAATGCTAACTCGCTAGAGGAATTAATGTATTTTATGGAAACAGAACTTGTCCGATTTTCCTTAATTTTTTGAAAACTATATCATCAGAACAAGAACTGCACTCCCCCATCCCTAGTTACTCCATATGCTTAAAATGAAGTTATCGTTGTTGCTGTTATGTTATTTAGCGAACAACTGTTCTGTTTTCTCATTCTATGGGGCTAACACGAAATGACGATATTCTGTTCACAAAATTGACAAAAACCCGCCAAGAAAATGTGTGAGCCAAATAGAAAAGAATATGTAGAAAACAAATTGCAGTCATCAGAACAATTTCTTTGCCTCCAAAATCAACTTCTGAAACTTGCTGATAAACTCTGCTCTCTGCATCGAATCTTATGTACAACTGCTGCAGTTTTCGGTAGCTCTTTAGAGCATGCGTGCCGATATGGTCTTCATATCTTTCATAAAGTGCCGGAACTTGGAACAATAAAGAGGCTTGCCGCAATAAGAGAAATTAACAAGATAAATCTAAGAAACATTACACCTGTACTTTCTCTTAGAATAGAATGGAAGTATCCCGAGACCATGAAACTTACTGGTGTAGCCCAATGTGAGAAAATCAGTGACACTCCCAATTACAGATATCAGAAAAAGATTCAAAACAACTTTAATGAACATTTTTGAGTCCCGACAAAGTGCAACATCCTCAAAAACGGATAGCAAGACATTCATGTGATTACGAATGAGAGTTGCTGCTTCATTTATGACTTCTTCTGAGAGATGGAAATGTGGTAGAGGTGGAGGAGGTCTGCTTCAAATCATTCTCTGAATAATCAAAAAATAGTAATGACAGTTCGTTGAAAACTAAATTTTTATTAATATACGCCTCCCCCTAATACTTAGCACTCATGCTTAAGATTTTTAGCTTCATCTGTATTTCTCTGAATTCTGCTCTATATTCGGGTAGTTTTTTCTTTGGCAAATTGTCCTTGTTCAGGTTGTTCCAATTCAAATGTTTTATTACTCAATAATAATAATAATAATAATAATAATAATAATAATAATAATAAATTTCAGATGATGCAATTTGAGGGTGCATTTTCTTAAACTGATTATGAAAGAAAGAAATCAATGTGCTTAAGCCTGGAATTGTAGCTAGAACTCAAAAACAAATATCACCTTGAATTCGAAAATTATTTTAGTTCCATTATTCCAAGTAAGATGAGTATGGAATAATCATTCAAGCTTCAAATGTTAGATTGAATTACACTAACATTGTCGCTCCATGCCATGTTAGTGTAAATCATGCTTCCATGCTTCTAATCAAATTTCAAGTTATAGAACTTACTTGAAATTCCATAATAAGATTAAATCACTTGCCTTTGGTTTGCTTGTCTTCTACACTGCATTGTACCCACTTCTTGGTCAGAAATTCGATCACAAGGAAGGAATTTGATAGTCACGATCCAATAACCAATTTATAGATAATATACTTCCAAAATCAAGATACCACACTCGTGTATTTTTCTCTCTATGAAGAAACCCAAATTTGCATCACTTGTATGTTGGTTTTTGGAGGGGTAGGAGTTATTTAAAAGTTGTATGTGATGGAAACGTTAAGATTCAAATTCAAAACTCAACTCCTCCAACTTCTCCCACCAAAACTAATCTCATGCAACTCTGGTTGGGCCAGCTCACATGGGTGTCCCGTTCAATACTAACAGTTAGGAACTAAACCCAAAAATTAATTGCTAAAGAAAATAAAAAAACATACACTTCGCCTGCCGGTTTTCACCGTGCCCATGTTTGGTTCAACTACAAATCTAAGTCAAAGTCCTCAATGATTTTAATCACACATCTTGGGATCCACAACTTTTCAACCAAACATTTCATCAAATTTTATCAAAATCTACTAAAAATATGATTTTTATCTAAACCAAACTGGGGCTATGGATAAGATCACAATGGGAATATCAAGCCTCTCAGTCTCTCTCATATTGAAAAATGGCCATTTAAAGGATTTTTTTTTTTTTTTTGTAGGAATTTTAGGACAACCTAATACATGTACTCGATATATTTTCTAAACCCCAAAAATTCAGAGTCTCGAGGAGACAATTGTGCACACAATCTAAACATATTGTCAATTAACATAAAAACAGACTTAAATAGGAAAACAGAATCCGCGAAACCTATGTAACCTTTTTAAAATTGTTGTTGATTTTGCCCAAAGAAAAAGAATGGTGAAGAGGAGCAAGAACACACTTGAGGATAATGAGAGCAGAGTATAACCAGAAACCAATTTAAATGGTTGGAAAATAATTTATCTCATCTTTCCATGCGGGGTAGGTAGTTCTCAAGTTACAGCTTAAAAGCTTAAAAATAGTTGATTTTTATTTTTCCAATTCACCTCCGAATATGGATGTGATCGGCTCATCAACATATCTCTATTTTCCTTCCTCCATGCATATATTACATGTATACTTGGACACATGCATTAGAGATGCAGACCAAGACTTCTCCAAACAAAGATAGGGAGGTTGCTATCGTTACGCGCACCAATGCTCAGACTCTCAAGTCAACAACAGATAGATAATTTCGTGGGAGAGAAGCACGAAAGAGAAGGAATCCATGAGTTTGGTTTTCTAGATTGAGAAATACCACCAAGTGTGAATATTTATAGACAAAGGAATGAATCTGAAGTTTTTTTTTTATGCTTGAGACGTGGGTTCATCCTAATGACTCAAGTTTAGTGTCAAAATGTCCCGTCCTAACCATAATAGGCCGTTACTTCTCCAGTGTCCTAGGCGAGGAAGACGGGATTTGAGTCTCAACCGTCCTTGTAGAGATGTCACATCAATCAAATTGCACGTAACTTAAAGTGTCATATTACAGCTAGCATAAGGTGTCGGGCTTGGATCTCTGGAGGCCCATCCAATGTGGCTAAGGGAAGGGTTCTTGCCGATCGCCTCGAATAGGCGAAGTGACAAGTTTATATGGAGTTATATCGCCTCAGAGGTTGCTGTCGATAACGCGTTAGGCTGTGTTATCAATGCCTCAAAACTGAAGGTGGTCGAGATGGTAGTAAATGATCTCACCGCCTGAGAGCTGGAGGTGGAAGAGGCGACACAGCCATTGTGCTCGCTTCGGTGAATTAAGTACATTTTGCTTAGCTGACCACGAGATATACCACATAGGCAGAGCATACCAAACTCTATTTTAAATAATGAAGTTGCAAATAGGGTCCCTCGACGCGGCGGATGGTGGTCGTGTTGGGTGTGGAGTGGTGTTTTATTTGTGTTATTTTCCAACTATAGTCCTTTTCAACGGTTTGAAGTTTTAAAAATTTTCACAATTCGCACACTTTTTAAAAAGGGCAATTAATCATAAAGCGAGTAAAAGTTTCCATAATCCGATCTCATATTTTATTTATCTACTTCCCAATTCTATTTACAAAGTCCTTCATAAAATTAGGTTAAGACCTCGTGAAATCTAAAGTTATTTCTTAAGTGTTCTAGATTGGAACGACGGCGTTAAAAAATTTCTTTTGACAAAAAAAAAAAATAATAATAATAATAAAATGAGAGAGAGAATGGTTTTTCGAAAAATAATAAAGTTAAAGAGACATGAGATTTAAACTTCAGATTCGAATAAATCATAATAAATCATTTAATCTTGTAATTCTAGAGATTCAATAGTTGTAGGACGTGACAGGTTATTAATCTCCACCAAAATTTCTACATATTACTTTGTCAGCCACCAACCCTACCTATCTTTTGGCTCCCTGTTATGATTTTGCTGCAAAAGTAGATTAACAAAGTGAATAGCAATGGATGCCACCTTATCTGTGTGTGGCAAGATTGACTTAAATATACATTGATTTACTGTAATTAGTTTGAAATTATTAAGTCATCTATAATTATTTATTAGATATCATATCAAATGAAAATCATTTTTTTGAACGATGATAGCTCTACTACAATTCAATTATTTCAATAATACCTAATTTTTTTATTTTTCAATGTGTACAAACTGTATAAATACTACAAAATCTTTGTTCATGTATGTATTCTTTGTTATTAATTAATTATTAATTAATATTAATATTAACATTCACATTCACATTCACATTCACATTCATTTAATTAATATTAATTAGAATTTCACATTCACGTCCATGTCTCTGTTATAAATTCTCAATTAATGAACACCACATTCATTTAATTAATGTTAATTAGAATTTCACATTTAAGAATGCAATTCATTATTCACGTCCATCTATGTTAATTAGCATCTAATTTCACTTAATTGAAAATTAAATTATATTTGTTTAGCATAAAAAAAAAGATTTAACATTCATTGACACATATATAATCGTTGTTATTAATTATAAATTAATTAACATTCACGTTAATTCATGTATCGTATTTGTCATTCATCTTCATTTATGCATTTAGTTGTAATTCTAATATTCACATTCAAATACTCACTTTACTATTTATGTACATATATAATACTTAATTAACATTTTATTTTCAAAGGCTTTCATTTCTTTCCTATTTAAATCAAAAGGGTAAATGGAGGGTCAAATATTATTTCCATAATATTTATAAAGCATTGTTCAACTCTGATTAGTTAATCTAAATATAAGAGTTTGAACTACATATCTTAATAAAGTTAAACTTTTAATCTTTTTAGACACACATTCAATCTCATAAACCAAGAGTTAATAGTTGTTGGAAAATGGAAAGGTTGGGATGGTGAAATTGTAGTCAATTTCGAAAGGAAGTTTAAATTTACATATATAATAGGTTATGTCTAGGGTGGCAAATGGCAATGGATAGAGTCGAGATGACATAACCCTTAAATACCTGAGCTCGACTTGTATCCAAATTCTAGGCTTGACTCGCTCTTTTGGTCCGTGGACCGTCCACGACTTTTTTTTTTCATTTCTTATTTCTTTTAGAAGTAAAAGAATAAGCTTAAAACAAGCAAAAAAAGAGAGAAAAAAAAGGAGCATGTCCATTGGCCCAAACGAGCCAGCTCGTAGTAGAAAGTGAGCTTGTATCTATACAATCCGAGCCCAAAGTGGTTCGACCGTAGTAAAACATACGTATGTTAAATTTCATTTTATTGAATAAAAAATTATTTAGTTGAAAATATATATAATTCGCCTGAATCCATTTTTAATTTTATAGAATCCATCGAGCATTGACACGTGCGGCAGGCTGTAAACACTCACGTGACACTCCGTTCCGGATCAGGGTTGAGATGTCCGGACCCGTTTTGGTTTCAACGGTGAAACCGAAAAAGGGTGGCTGGCTCAAACTCATGAAAACAGAGAGTTAGGTTTCTCTTTCATCTGAAGCATAGAGAGTATCGAAAAATAATATGAGAAGCATTTTCTCTTCTCCATTGCACTTACTCTCTGTGACGATCTTCTCGATGCTCTTTCTCTCTCTTCTTCCTTCATAATCTCTCTCTCTCGCACACCACACACATTTGCTCGGCCACACCACTACTTCACCTCCTTCAATTGTGAATCCAGATCTCTCATTCCGATTTGAATCTCCCTGATTTGTCTCTGCTTGCAGGTGTGTTATCTTTGATAATCAGATTAGTTTTCTGGATGCATGAATTCCTTTGTTCTGTTAATTGGAATCTGAATTTATGTGTAGAGTCTTTATGCTATTAGCATTTCCTAATTAGCTGTGTGCACTGCTTGGGTTGAATTAGCTAAATAGTCTTATTATTATCATTATTTCTACTAAAAACTTATAATGGAAAATCAAGCTAATTTTTTGCGGAACCGAGCCATTTCTTTCTCCCATTTTCTTGGAGTTTTATATACTGGTAATTTCTGTTTCTGCTTCTGTTTCACTCCTTAATTTTTTATTTTCCTAATTCCATTCGTCTTGAATATACTTGATTACAACATTAACACATCTGTTTTTTTCCTGGGGTAATCAGTGGAAATCATACATCTCCTGCATGCGGACAGCTGGTCCTATTCTGTTGATTGCTCTGATACAATAGCTGAAAAATCTTATAAAATATTAAGAACGAGAATGTGAATATTCTATGCTCATGAAATTTCCTATCTAAATTAGCCAAAATTTCCATAAATACAGTAGTTAAGCTAAAATTTAGACTTTTAATTGGGAAATTGTTCAAGATGATGCCACAAGGTTGGCAATGTATTGAATTCGTTGTCAATTTTTTTTTTTTGGTTGAAGAAGAGATGCCATTTTGCAAGTTGTCATAAATCTTGTTTTGTTAAGCTGTTCCTGTTTAAATGCAACCCTGATATAATCTGATATATTACTTTTCATTTCTCTGTCTCTACTTCAGAGGTTTATTTATCTTTTCAAATCTCAAACTTTGCTACATTGTATGTCCGGTATCTCTGTTTATTTATTTAATCATTTTGGGTTGATTGCTGGGATATATTTACTAATAAGCAGATGATTAATAATTTCTCTTTAGTGTTTAATGATATATCTGTCTCCAATATGCAATATATGCTTACTGCTTGCCTCAGCTACTATAAAAGATTCATTTCTGAACTTTAACCCTCAATTTCCTTTAATGGTTCTTCCTTCTCTCTCTTTGATTTTTCTTTTGGTGATTTCAATTACTCATTAAATCATTTCCTATTGTTGGCTGAAAAAGGATTCACGCTGAGTAATCCGCTTGCACAAGTGGAAAAATGGCTTCAATGACCCAATCTCCAGTGTCAATCACGGGAAATTTGGCTTCCAAACCCTCTGCTTCAGATCTTCTTAAGAGTTCTAGTAATTCTATTTGTGGTGTACCCCTAAAAGCACTTGGAAGGGCCCAACTAGGAGCAAAGCGGAGAGACTTTACTATCTCTGCAAAGGTTAGGAAAGTGAAAAAGCACGAATATCCATGGCCAGAAGATCCTGATCTGAATGTGAAGGGTGGAGTCCTCAGCCATCTCTCACCCTTCAAGCCTTTGAAAGAGAAGCCAAAGCCAGTAACCTTGGATTTTGAAAAGCCTCTTATGGATCTGCAGAAGAAAATTGTTGATGTATGAACCATTTAAATTGGAGTATGTGTTTTTTTTTATGGAAACTTGTTAGTATAGAAAATATGATTGTGTTTTTTTCTTGTCTTTTTTCTTTTTTTTGAATTACAGGTGCAAAAAATGGCAAATGAAACTGGGCTGGACTTCAGTGATCAAATTATCTCGCTAGAGAACAAATATCAACAGGTTTAGCCAATCATATGTGCCTCTAAATTACATTGCCATCTTAGTTTTCTTTCAGGAGCACAATAGTTGCTGCCTGTGCCTTGTGCTGACTTCTGTCTGAACACAAGGCAAAACTTACAAATGCAAGTTGTAACTTCTAATTTCATATATCATGGCTGAAAAATTGATTTTACATATTTTAATTCCTTTCGTTGCAGGCTCTGAAAGATCTGTACACGCATTTGACTCCTATACAGCGAGTGAACATTGCACGGCATCCTAATAGGCCAACGTTTCTTGATCATGTCTTCAATATTACTGAGAAGGTCTGGTAGCTTCTCTAGTCTGACATTCAATTTTCAATGATAGTTTTTTATAATTTTAGTTATTACCTTCTATATGCCATATAGTTTTCATTTTTATTCAGGTAACAAGAATTTATTATTAGTTGGAAACTCATAAGATAGGATGAAAGATCTTCCCATATCATAACAAACCTTTTCATTTCCAACTGTCCAGTTTGTAGAGCTCCATGGTGATAGAGCTGGATATGATGATCCTGCTGTGGTCACTGGCCTTGGTACAATTAATGGTAGGAGTTACATGTTCATGGGCCATCAGAAAGGACGGAATACAAAGGAGAATATTCAGCGCAACTTTGGAATGCCTACTCCCCATGGGTATACATTTGGGAAACAATTTGTTTGTCGTATTTTAAACTTCTACATGAAGTGTACATATTGAAAAAACCCCACTAGGTCCTAGTTGCTTAGGAATAACCATTGGACACACGTGCATAAACGCATTTGTTGATGTTGTAGAAAATTCCACTTCGCCACAATGCAGGAAGCTTTAAAATGAGGAAATGCATTTATCCCGTGCTAAATTGTGTGTTTTGTATCCAACAGTTATCGGAAGGCACTACGCATGATGTACTATGCAGATCACCATGGATTTCCAATTATTACTTTCATTGACACTCCAGGAGCATATGCTGACCTTAAATCTGAGGAACTTGGCCAAGTATGTGTATGGTAATGGTGGAATCCTCCTGAGTGACTGGAGTGTGCAATTAATCATTTGTTATAATGTATGTAGGGGGAAGCAATAGCTCAGAACTTGAGGACTATGTTTGGTCTGAAAGTACCAATTGTCTCAATTGTTATGGGAGAAGGTGGCTCTGGTGGAGCTCTGGCTATTGGTTGTGCCAACAAACTATTAATGCTTGAAAATGCAGTCTTCTATGTTGCCAGGTGATTTTAAATTGACAATCAGCATATTTACTCTAGTCCTACATTGTTCAAGGGGCTTGTTTGTTATGTAGATGGTCTACATACCACTTGGATGATAATCATGGATTTCTTTAATCGTTAATTGCAATTGTGGATGGTTCCTTTATCGACAAAAAAAATCCTGTCAACTACCTCCTTGAGAAGTCTTGTTTGCATCATCCTTAAATGCTGCACACAGACCCATAACATTCACTATTTCATTGTTTCCTGAATGAATTTTAATGCAAGTGCATTGTCACTCTGTGTATCCTATTGTATGTTAGTGTCATTGTCTATTAGAGTGCACATTTTGATCAGCGGCAAATAGAAATAACTTGACAATAAATCTAAAATAAGTATATTTTACAGTTCATTACTTGTTTGCAAGAAAGCCATCCACTTCATTGCATCCACAGTACCAACCTCTTGACCATACCTTCTCTGTGTCATCCATTCATTACCTTGTTTTCGAAACATGTGCATGCTAAAGCCAAAAGGTATTAACGAGTGACAGTATAGTGGTGAATTATAGTAAGCTAAATGTTTTATCGCATAATGTAGAATAGGCTAGAACTATTGAGGCCAACAAATAAAAATTAACTTTGTGAACTCTTGACACTTAATTAAATAAATCATTATAATGTGACTCATTTACCAACAAAGGCAATTAAATAATCTTACAGGCAGAACTGCGTACACATTTTTATTTTGAATATGTGGATTTATTATTAATGGGATAAATCTCTTTTCTCTAGCTGAATATTTTTCGAAACATAGCACGAGTCTTCCCCAATCATAATATTCTCGAACTCTCGCAAAATTTTTTGTTTCCTTAATAAAATATTTAATGTAATTTCATTCGTTTACTTGTTAACTTCTTATTCACATTCAATTTCCATGGCACAGCCCAGAGGCATGTGCAGCAATCTTGTGGAAGAGTGCGAAAGCTTCTCCAAAGGTGGTTTGACTGATCTGTTACTTTTTGTCTAGAAGAGATAAAATTATTGTGACTCAATATACTTCCCTCTCATTCCAGGCAGCTGAGAAGCTAAAGATAACAGCTAAAGAACTGTGCAAGCTAGAAGTTGCTGACGGCATCATCCCTGTAATATTCTCTCACCATTTTATTCATTGCATCTTGTTTACCACAACTCTATCTCATTACCCGAATATTCTTTCTTACTTTAAATTTAATCTGAAAACATTCTAAATGTTTAAATCTGTTTTGAACATGAAATGTCACGTGTTTAAGATCGGAAGTACATAACTGGAGATTCCTGAGGACTTTTTGACCCGAGAAGAATATTCTTTGCATTTTATACCTTTTTGCATTGCTTATGCTGTAGAAATTTTTGTTTCATGTCATCTCCAAACTTGTACAACTTTTTATGATTAATTGGAATTTATGACTCATTTTAGGAACCTCTCGGCGGTGCACATGCTGATTCATATTGGACTTCACAACAGATAAAAACTGCAATTGTTGAATCAATGGATGTGAGTGGCACCTTCACCTTTTTTCATAATATTGTGTGTGTTTATCAGAAGCTTAAGACACGTCTGATTTCTGCAGGAACTTGGAAAAATGGACACAGAAGAGCTGTTAAAACATAGGTCTCAAAAGTTCCGTAAACTTGGTGGATTCCAAGAGGGAATTCCAATTGATCCAAAAAAGAAGGTCAATATGAAAAAGAAAGAAGAAGCCATAGTTGTGTCTAAGACTTCAGAAGTGGAGTTGAGGGATGAGGTTCAAAAACTGAAACAGCAGATTCAGAAAGCTGGTAAAGTGTCTGTAGATCATCCAGAACCGGGTCTAAATGAGATGATAGAGAAGTTGAAAAGAGAAATTGATTATGAGTATGAAGAAGCGGCAAAAGCTGTAGGTTTGGAGGACAAAATTGTGATGTTGCGAGAAGAAGTTGCAAAAGCAAGAAATTTGAAAGACCAGCTCACACCAGCATTGAAGGAAAAGATTGAACAATTGAATGATGAATTTAACAAGAATCTTCCATCAGCTCCTAATTACTCCAGCCTGAAATATAAGCTTGATATGTTGAAAGAATTATCCCAAGCTCAGAGTATGTCAGAAAAGAGCACCAACACAGACAAACTGAAAGTCGAAATTGATAAGAGATTCAAAGAAGTCATGGATCGGCCTGATTTAAAACAAAAGATTGAGACAGTAAAAGGTGAAATTGCAAAATCAGGGGTGTCGGAACTAGTTAATTTAAACCAAGATCTAAAGGAAAAATTTGTGCAGTTGAGCGAAGAGTTAGAGTCAGAATTTAAAGCTATTCTTGAATCTATGGGTTTGCAGGTGTATCCACGTTCAGCCCTAGAAGCGAAGGCAAAATTAGACATGCTCAATGAAGAAACTGATATGATTATAGAAGATGTTATCAATTCATCAACTTTGAAAGACAAAATTGATCTGCTAAAGATGGAAGTGGCAAATGCTGGAAATACACCAGATGCAGAGTCAAAAAGCAAGATTCAGACTTTGGAGGCAGAAATCAAGCAGGCTGTTGCCGAGGCTGTAAGTTCCCCTGAACTGAAAGAGAAGTATGAGAAGCTGCAGGGTCAGATACTTGAAGCCACCAAATCTTCTGTAGGATCAGATGGAAGTTTGGTTAAACAAAATGTAGATGACCAGTTGAAGCACGATGGATCGCCACTAGAAATCAATTCAGAAGCAAACCGCAGCTTTGTCTGAATATAAGAGCATAAACAATTTTTCGTTTCTCAATGTCTTTGTTAAGCATGATTTGGTGATGAATCTTTGTTCACAGGATGACCTTTGATAAATCTGTTGAAACTACCCAGCATGCTGGATGGAACTTTTTTCAACCTGCAGTTTTTCTCCAGTACCGAGTACCAGCATCTTCAGGAGTCCCTGAGGTTTTGAATTCTCAAACACGATGGTGGCTCATAAGATATGCTTTTTTCAGCTTGATTTTCCTTCTTGGACTAAACCTTTAAACTTTACATTGTTTAGCTATTTGTTTTTAATTTTATGTTGCTTTCGAGTTTCGTTAATTGCCTTTTTTTTTTAGCAGATAAAGGAACATATGGTTGTATAAATTAATTATTTGAGTTCCAAGAATGATTAAAGAGTGCATTGTTAAAAATCTGGAATATTTTGAGTGGCTGTGCTTCTTTGAAGGCATGAAAGCTACAAGTAAACAGGCAATGCAGTTTTATTCCAATTAAAAAAACAAAGAAGAGACAACAGAAAGCAATCTTTGATCGAACAGTGTTTGTAGTGGTGCACATGTATATTATTATAGTAAAAAAAAAAAAAGAAGAATTCTTCCAAGACGTTTGTTTCTCTTTCGAAGCTGCAAACTAGGTTGGATTTTTTTTTCAATGGATTATGTATCGGATGGCAAAATCATATATTGGATTATGCCACATTGTCAGAAGAATTTTAACAGATGTAGTAATAGAAGTGTAGGTGGCAAGACTGTGTTTTAAAGTTTAAATACTTCAATAATAGAATATCATGTGATATTATATCAACATTTCTGTTTGACACTGGAGCATGAGTGACATATATTTGACATTGTTGGTGGGCCTTGTCAATAGAGAGAGACTTTTCGTCATTATTAAAATCAAATTGCAACGATAGGAAGCAGACCAAAATCTGGTCTGGTCACACAGTATAAACTGTGTACTTAAAAATCGATAAAATAATCGGTGATCTGGTCGGTTAAGCCAAAAGTCAATAAATCAGCCACGATTTTGTCGGTTTGCCGTGACAATTACTCAGCAAATAAAATTCAAAATTGCTACTTGTACACACTTGTCCTCTCACATGTGTGTGGGGCCCATTGTGGGATCCACACACATGTGAGAAGATTGTGTAGGAGATTGTGTACAAAGTGTGTAAGTGTAGCATTTCTCAATAAAATTCATTAACTTTTCGACATGGGAGTCATCAACTTTGTAAGCTTTTCTCTCTCATCCTAACATCAACTTTTCCATGTCAAAATCATTAAACTTTCTAGCCCATTGTGCACTAAATGTAATCTTTTTAACGTATAATCACATCAAATGATTGTGAAATCTATCTTAAAATAGTATTTTTCGTTTAGATAAATGCTTGTATTTTTTTAGGTGGATAAACGATTTACATAATAATAATTTTTCATTAAAAAAAAGAAAAGAAAATCTTAATTACTTTGAATCGGCGACGTGGAAATAGTCATCCATTCCTATAAATTTCTCATAGTATATGGTTTTATTTTTAAATATCGGTTCGACCTCGATTGAACGTTATGACCGTTCGACACCCAAATCTTGTTGAAAACATTGCTTTTTGTTGCTAGTATAATCCAAGAATAATGCAAAATTACCTAGAATACAACCACTCTGATATTTTATAGGATAAACAAACACAAAGTCTTATCAGAGCCCAAATGCACAATCTCAGAATACAAATGGAATAACAGCTTTTCTGTTCTTGGGATAATCCTCCGTAAACTTGTCCAAGTACCACTTATGATTTGCTCCAGCCCGGGGCACCAAATTGGCACAAGTATAAATAAAAAACCCAAACCCGGCCCAAGACCAGGTCATTAGAGCCCAGCCCAACCACTCCAAAATCTCTCCAAAATAATTGGGACAACTCACCAGCTCAAAAAGGCCTCCTTTAGGAATCTTGTACCCACCTCCCTCTCTCTTCAGGCCCATTAACATATTATCCGACCACAAATTTGCATACATACCGCTCAAGAAAACCACCAATCCGCCTGTAAATCGCCACCAGAACCACTCGTCACCTTCAAGATCTGCATATTGAGAGACCCATCTAGATTGCAAGTAACCATTCAATAGATTGAATCCAAACGCCATCAGGGCCACGCTCCCCGGGAAACCGGCGGCGGGTTTCCTTACGGAGGGAGATTCTGTATTGTTTTTCCGGCGATGGGTGTTGGCGAAGAGCCTGATCGGGTAGATGATGGTGCGATGGAAGTAGTGGAGAAGGAACGGAGACATGAGAATCTTGGCACGGAAGTTGTGGTAGTTGTTGCCATAAGGGAAGATGAGGAAAGTGAGCCAGATGGTGGGGCTCTCCATGAGGAACCAGGCCAACGGTGGCGGGATAGTGGGGCCCCATCCGGGTCGGTGGTGCTTGCCATAAGGAGCGGTGAGAAACAGGAGGGAGATTATTGTTGGTGGTGTAATTAGATAGAGAGATAGAAGGCTGTAGTTGAAGAAATTCTGATCTAAGAACATTGTGCTGACTGCTGAGAGTCAACTTTTTTAATTCGGAAAATTTGTAAATTTTGGGACAAAGCGAAATGGAGAAGACGACCTGTCAATTTGGCTATTAATACGAGGTGGTTAAGGCGTGTTTTGCAGGAGGGATGAGAACTTGTTAGTTTGAAGAGAATGCTATTCTTTTGGCGAGAATAAATGGGCGACTAATTGATTATTATTGTTGTTGTTGTTGTTGTTGTTTATTCATTTATTTCCTCCTTTTATTTAGCACCACATTTCTTAAAATTCATTTTTAACAAAACTAAGCTCCTCTACCAGAAAGAGTTTGATGCTTTCCTTAATCAACACTCACATGCGCGTGAGACCCATGTGAATAAAAAGAGTTACAACTTTAGTTTAGATGACGTTAGATAGACTAAATGAAAAATTGAAGTTGTAATGGCAGTGATACTAAATAGTATTACTCTTTTACCTATTGTAGATCGAGTGCTAAAACATATGGGCGTAGAAAAGTAAATAGTGAAAAGCTTAGTTTCGGCATGGGACGATCCAACTTGTGCCGTGTCGGTTGTCGCGGATCAAGAAAAATCAAGATAGAATTTCAACAATTAATTGATGGTGGTGTGCTTTAAGCATGTTTTATACATAATATTGAACAGAACTTCATAGTGTAACAAACAAGATCTTACATTCTCTCTCTTTTATTACTCTTTAGTATAGCATGATTCAACATACGAAGAAGAGTAGACTCCATTATTACGGACTTACAAGTAGTAAAAAGCCAAATCAGCACAACGTTCACATCGAAACAACTATTCCAGACTACAAACTGAATTCTAAATTGAACAATGAATCAAGAGCTCAACTGTCTCTAAGACTGGTGATGATCACGATAGCATTATTCATATTTTTTTGCCTGCTTCTCAAACAAAATCAGAGTCTAAAATAGTAGCTAGCTACTAACGAGATAAAGAAGAATCAGACTGAACAAAAAGATGTCAACAAGTATTTCACCTATCAGATCAAACAATTATACAATTGTGTTAAGGTGTCCATAATTAAGATTTAACTCGTCTGCCAGATTTGCCTAAGATTTATATCCCTCTTATCCCCTGTGATCCTTTCATTCTTGATACGCTGGATTTCCCCTTCATCAATATTGTGGTGCAAAACTATTACTCTGAAGCTAGATTATACATTTGAATACTCCTGTTCTCACTGCTGTCTAGAATACTCTTTCTCCGGTAGCGTAGAGATTCCAAAAAACAGTTGCAGTGAAGTAGAGACATGATGTGAGAGTTAAGAATGCTTGAAAAGATCCTAGCCACTGTACGAAGAAACCTGTCCCAATCGTGCTGATTATTGCTGCCAATGTCCCAGCAGAATTTGAAATCCCTGTTTTCCCGAGAGAAAAACGTCATTAGAGAATTACAAGAAAATCAAGACGACGTCTCTGGAGTGGATTTCAGAACGTACCATGAAGAATTCCTGCATACTGTGGTGCAATATCCTGGTCAAATAATCAACACACATAAATTAATATGGGCACACATTCTGCTACTGGTTGCCGAAGAAGGAAAAATTATTAGACATATAAACTTACTTGCATATTCAGTAAAAAGCCAGCTTGGCTGAAAGAGCTCAAACTGAGGGCAACTGTAATCAATGTAGATGCAAGTACGGGTGTTCTAGCATAGTTCAAACAGAGCAGTCCCACCCCCGGGCCAATGAAACCTATTGACTGTCATATCATGAAGCAGATGTTAGAATGCTGATTGTGTCGACTATTGGTGTGAGTTACATATATTTGTTAGTATGCATTTGTATTTTTTACAGCCATTATGATTTCTACATCAGAAAAAAAATAAAATCCAGCCCATCATTTCCTTTATCCACTCTTCTTTTGGGTTACCGCAGAAAAAGGTACGTCAAACGGTTCGAATCCAAGATTTTGATTTTTTGCTTTCTGACGGCGGACCCAGACCATTTGTCTTGTG